>JAKCPI010030238.1:0-119232 GCA_023213315.1 Euborellia annulipes | reverse complement strand
TTTACTCGATACCAACTCGGTATCGACTGAAAAGCATCGATACTTGCTCAATTTTTTCGTACAATTAAAAGTAAGTAAAAACAGCAGTAAGTACTGATATTAAATTTATTGATAAAATAAAAAAACAATTACTATATAGTAACATATCGAATATAACAAAAAAAAAAAAACAATACCTACTTGGTACTCGGATCCAAAGTATCAATTTCAAAAGTACTTGGTATCGAAAGAAAAGTATCGAGTAAGTGCTTGTATTTACTCGTATCGTTTCATCCCTAGTCAGCCCTGACACGTTGTGGTTATTCTGAAGAGTAACTCTCATGGGAATAGGGCCTAATACTTTATGTTGATTATCTAATCTTTTTGTTAATTGGATAGAATTCAAATTCTTGATCGTGTGATCCAACTGATTTCAATGTTTCCAGTTTTGAACATAATCAAGGCCTCGGAGGCGCAGAGATTGCATTAGACAAATTGCAACTGAGTCAAAATACTTTGGGCTGGTATCCTCTGTATCCAATCGAAAGTCTCGGTTCGGATTCCAACGATTCGGCTTAAGAAGGACTGACTGAAGAAATATAAATATTATATAGACACCAGCATCATTACTCCTTCTCTCTCTAACACTCTTGATCTCTCCAAACGGACAATATAGTTATTGTTGTTGTTATTGATGTTGTTGTTGTTAAGGTATCGGGGCCGCCGCCCCCTGAGCGCGGGCTCGCGGGGGGGGTCGCATTGCCCGCATATAAACAAATAAACACAAACAAAAACACCCCCCTCGAAACCCACAATCTCAATGATATATAATATATCCATTTGCCTGGCTGGTCCAGATATAACGATTCCCTTAAAATACTCTCTATATGGGAATGATGGGATATAAATGCTTATTGTTAAATTCAAAAATCAATATTAATTCAACTTCAAATTTGTTGTTGTTTTACACATGACACGACTTCACGAAATATCAAAGGAAGATCATACGTAGATATACGTATGCCCTTTCAAATTTTTTTGTTAGAGAGCGTTACACTTTTTCTTTATTTATATACTTGACATTCTTACACAGTGATGGGTAAAGTTCATAATAAATGGTCGTGATCAAATCCTGCAGTGGATAGATGACGTTCCTCAATTCAATCCGATTTTATCTAGATTTGGATTTACCCGATCCTGGATCGGATCTTCGAATTTTAAATCCTATTTTGAGATTTGATCCTTTAATTAAACTTCAAATTGCTTTCTACTTTTTTTTTCATTCTCTGAAAATCGAGCCTGGAGAAGTTTTTCTCTATGTTGAAGTTGATTCGACATTTTTTTTTTTTAGGAAACAGTTCCCGTTAATAATTAAATAATTTTTTTAAGGATTTAAAATTTCCTAAATCCCTTTGGAGAAGATTTTATTTCCTATCCTAGACTCACCCAAATTTAGGGATAAATCCAAAATGATCGTGATGCTGCCCATCCGTGATTAAACATGTACTTAAAAAGATTAAATTTTTTTATGAATGATAGTAATATTCTTCCTTAACAATACATTTCTTTAAATAATTTTTCTTTTTATAAGGCTCCTAATATGCAAAAAGTTTTTTAAATCTTGAAGATTTACGCTAGTTTTTTTCATTTAGTTGAATCGATTGTATGAACTCTGAGATAATTCAAATACAAATCTTATTTATGGCAAAAAAATTTCTAATTGTATATTGAAGAAGAAAATAGTAAAGTATTAAAGTACAACCAAAAGAAAGCTTCTTTGTCAAATAACACTTTGTTTCGTTTCTTAAAATTTTATTTTGATGATTTGTATTTATATCTTATTCATTCTCATTGAGGGAGTATATTTTAAAAAATTAATTAATTTAGGGGGTATTTTTTTAAAAAGAAAAGAACCAAGAACATTTTTAAACTTGCCAAGTTCCTTATTAACGAAAAACACCAAAAAAATAACACCTATTTTATTTTAATTTGATCATTTATTATTTTTTTAAATGGAATACTTTTTAAGCTCCTCAAAACTTAAAATGTCTGCCTGTCCTTGTGCCACTGATAAATTTGAAAAATGCTTATTATTATACTCCCTTCTTAAATAAGGGAACAAATATCTCTACTCAAATGAAAAAAAAAAATCTTTAAAAAGAAAAGCAAATCCCAAAATGTGATGTTGTATCTTTTCCTTGTCACAATTTGTCTTTCATTCCAAAAATCATATCAAAATATTAATCTAAAACCAAATATAAAAAAACAAAGAAGAAAAACCGAAAGTATATTTAAATAAACTGGAAAAAAAAAAAAAACTAAAAAATTTTAATCTTTCTCAACTCTAAATAATAGAAGAGATATCATAGTTGGTCATTTGTTTATTTATAAAACAAAAAAACAAAACTAATGAAATTTTTAAAGTTTATTTTCTATTCTAGATTTTCTAAACTTATTAAAGAAAAACTTTATATAATAAGATGTTTATTAATCGAACGATTAAAAAAAAAACTTCGTTAGATGAATCATTTTGTTTTAATAAAAAAAAAATAGTTTTTATACAATAGAAGTGATTCAAATTAGTTTCATAGTTAGAAGATAAAACTACTTCAATAATAGAATAATACCTTGAATCAAATTATAGTTCAATTTTGACATTTTTTAAATTAATAACAAAGAAAGAAAATCAGAGAAATAAAATTAAAGTTCAAAATTTATTTGAATTGATTTGTTTTAATTCATTATTTTGATGGGACGGCTTTGATTGCCGATCCCGCACATAAACAATCGGACTTTCAGTTATTTAAATCAAATACATATCTCATCATTATTTAATTTAATTTTACTAATATTCTTATTAATTCTTAAAGTAGATCATCTAGTGGGAAATAAAAAAACGCGGTTTTTTGAAATTTTTGATTTAATAAAGTTATTTTCTGCCTCATCTATAAAAAGCAAGCATAAATTAGAGAAAGAACAAAAACGACAAACATATCTAGACCTCTATCTAATCAAAATATTTTGCTAAATTTTTTAAATCAATCAAAAATGAAATTTCGTCATTTTTTCCGAATACAGTATATTTCAAAAACGCTATTTTAATTTTGGAATTTTTTTTTTTAATTAATATAATTTCTAAATTCAGAAAGTCATATTTCAGATTAGTGAATTTAAAAAAGATTTCCCTGAGCATCTACGTCAGACATGTCAAACACGCGGCTCGTCGTTTTGAAAAAAACATTGAGTCTAATAAATACATTATATAATCACTTCTAACAATCGTATTTTATTAATTTTTTGAACAGTACAAACATGCGGCCCCCAACTTAGTACAAAATGGATCATGTGGTCTGCAATATCATATGAGCTTGACATGCCTGATCTATGTAATTGAATGAATTTAAAGTTTGAGAAAAATTTGATTTTCACATCTACTCCCGTTGAAAGTGAAGTAATATTGGTTCGATTTGTTTGTGAAAATAAAGACTTCTCCTTTTTATTTCTCTTGTTATTAATTTATAGGTATACAGGATGACCCACCCTGTATTAGATAAACGGTAATCTTTGTCGAGAGATATAGAGAATGGGGTTGGAGGGAGGCTCTTTCCCCTTCACATCATCGTCTCTGTCAGATATTGTCGGTTCTGAGATGCCACCAGCATCAGACCGCTTGCAACGGAAGCGGAGAAATGTTGCTTGTCTCCCCGCAATGATATTGTTTAAATAATATAGTAACAATCAAATAGGCGTATCAAAACTATGATTTGTTTCGCAAATTTAAAAAAAAAAAAATATTTTTTTTGGTGAAGATGGGGTACAATAAATTTAATATGGAATTAAAGACAAAAATTGAAGTCTTTTTTCGGCCCAAAATCTTTATTTTAATCCTGTCAGAGCCCAAACGACATCAACAGGACAAGTATGTTAAAAGATTTAATATTCTTGGCCTTCTTCAATCTTTTTGAGTCCGACCAGGTAGTTAGCCATAATTTAAAGATTTTTTTTTACTTTTTATATAGGCTATAAAATAAATTATAAGGTGCTATCATGAGTTCTTTTCTCCTCTCCCACAAGTTCCACTTTAATTTAATCAGCCTTTTGCTTCACTTATAGAATGTGGCGGAGATAGAAATAAGGTTTAAAATAAAAATATTCTAATTTTGTATAAATTAAAAATAATTAAACAAGAAAAGAAAGGTTTGGAATTGATAGGTTTGCCCTCTCTTCAAATATTACAATCTATCTTTTAAATGAGACTATTTTTTGGATTTTATCATATCAATTCCATTAGCATGGTGGAATGGAAAACTTTTTTTTTTTAATCAATAAGGCTTTTTATTAATAAAAACCCATTTAAACTTCGGTGTCTAGGTAAAGTTCAAAAGACGGAAATGATATATAGTGATACATATGAAAGATTAATCTATTTTTATAATAAATATCTCTTCAAATTTGGTCCCCTTAGGCCAGGGGTGGCCAACCCATTTGAAAGAAAAGGCGCAATGAAGAAAGAATAAGGGATTTAGTAATAGAATTTTGTAGATACACGACTCTCAAGAATCTTTTTTATCTTATGAAATTATTGTGAGGTTTGTCTTTGTGTCTATAAGGCGGAGTCAAAAAAAAATTCCAAGACTTATGCAGTCAAAATTATTTCTTTTATAGTGCTGTTCCAGGCTGACGTTTCGACCACTCGTCTAGGCCATCTTCAGAGCCGGAGACGAGAATAAATGAAATGAATTTCAGCGACACACATTCGCATGAACGGAGCGCTCATAAGGACAACGAAAGAATGATCTTAATTCATTCGTTCTTTCGTTGTCCTTATGTGTCGCTGAAATTCATTTCATTTATTCTCGCCTCCGGCTCTGAAGATGGCCTAGACCTGTCACCAAAACGTCAGCCTGGAACGGTACAATAAAAGAAATAATTTTGGCTGCATATATATGTCTTGGAATTTTTTTTTTTTGACTCCGTCTTATGAAATTAATCAATCTTAAATAGAGGTAGTAATAAAAACACGAATTTCGACCAAGTCTCTTTTTGTTTTTTCCATGACACGTTTCAGAGAATAGGGATGGAGTGTCTACAGATACCCCGCCTCCAACAATCGTGATAATAATAGGACGAATATTTTGTGAAGATTTCATTCTAGGTGGACGGTGCTATGGAAACTGATATTGATATTCCGATTGTTGGAGGTAAAATATCGCCTGCTGAGAATTATAGTGGCGAAAGTCCGAAACTCAACAATTCGAGAAAAGGCGTTTGAAAGTTTTATAAACATATACATTTAAATACCCGGGCAACAAATGACAGGCCAGAATAAATAGCAAAGAATGCAAATATATTTTCGCCATTTTAGTTGGTTGGCACTCAAAAGAGAAGACGTTTTAACAAAGTTCGTAAGCTTAACTCAAAAATTGAATTTTAAGACTTCCGCCATTAATTATGATTCTCAGCAATCGATATGTTTTGACTCGTCATGCTCTAAAGATGGATGACGTTGTCTCTGAAACGTTAGTAAAAAAGATATGAACTGAATAAAGTTCATTTTTGTTTTTTATTCGTCTCCTAATTTAATTCTTTTTAAACATCAAACATAATTTCTTTTAATCATCAAAGTTTATCTGTAGTAAAACAAGTAGAAATAGAATTATTTATATATTTTTAAAAAGGTTAAAAAATAATATTTTTAATTTAGTCTTCCGGAAATCTTAGCGAGGACATAATTGAGAGAACTTGCGCCTCGGGGCGGCCACCCCTCCTTTAGATAAATATTATTTTTTTCATTATTCGGGTCTAAATATTGATAAGAATTGAATAAAATTTAAGCTGATCTTAATTTTTACTTTCTCTTACCTATCGTGAATATATATAGAGAAAGAATTTCTTGATGCCGAGAATTTGATGGAAATACAAGTTTTGAGATCCCCATGGTTCATAAAAGTGGGTCCTGTAAAATGGTCTGTGTGTGTTCAAAATTAATTAAGAAGGAAACGAGCTACGAGGTTGAAATTTTATATTTAAGTTAGGTAGATACCCCAATGAGGCGTGAAAAAAAGCTTTTAAAAGTTAAAAAGACGGACGCAACTCTAGCCCAGCAAGGTACTCAAAAGTTATCTCGCAATGGCGAGGATGGAGATTACACTAAAAAAAAGAAGCACAGAATGGTGTTCGAAAACCCCTCAGAATATTTGTGGGGGTGCTCAGAAAGTTAAAAACACCAAAAAGGATTTAAACAAAAAAAAAAAAAGAGTAATTCTAAACACTCCATTTCCTCTTTATGACCTTATCTCTAAACAATTTCAAACAAAATTTGAAAAAATAGTGAAGATAAAATTCAGAAACAGAAAAAATTATAAAGAATAGAAAATCTCTTTAATGTTTTCCAATAATTTTTTGCCTGAACGCCTGGAGAGTAGGCATCAATTAGATTTGAGATGCGTAGCAGGCAGCCATCGGCAGGCGGGACAATACAGGCTTGGGTGGGGAAGGAGGTTCTAAATCACCAGTGGCTTCCTTTAAATATCAAAGAAACAGTGGCGTAGCGAGCTTAACTTGCGCCCGGGGCAAACCCCCCCCCCATTCGAAAACCATATAATATTACACTAGCACTAAATTTAAAATATATTTTCCAGACTTATAATAAAAATAAAAATTATCCAGCAATTTTTTGTTTTGCTGACCATTTGGCCTCCCCTTTGGGAGTAGCGCCCGGGACATGATGCCCTCTTGCCCCTCCCTCGCTACGCCACTGCAAAGAAATAATCCTTTCAATCCTCTAGCTCAGAAAAAAATTTTGTAAAATAATATTATAATATAAAAAAATTAAGCTCAGTTTAAATTTGATTCATATAAATATCAACGAATGGTTCTTCTCTGTGAATTCTACTCTTCAATTCATATTCGGAAAAATATCCGAAATTTTATTATTTAAAAATTTTAATGATTTGAAAAAAAAAAAATAATAATAATTCGGTTTTTCTTACTTAATAAAAGCTGTTTTCTCTTGATATAGCTATATACAAATAAAATATTAAATCTTTACGCCTTTTGGTCCAGCATGAAAAAAAAAATGGAAGGCATGATTTTATCTTTAACGGCCTAAAATTGAAAATAATTAATTGTCTGATATATCAAAATGTTTATAAATGTGCTGCTGCTGATAATCATAACAATAGTACTTAGCTTTAGAAAGAGAAAAAAAAAAAGTATCTAGATGTGCTGTAATAAAAATTATTCATTGAAATATTTAAATAGCCTTGTTGAAAATCTTATGACAATCTAACTTGATGTGATTCTTCATATTCTTCTCATAAAAAAAATATAAAATAAAAATTAAAAAAAAAAATTTTATCAATGTATCATATATATATATGAAAAGAAATGTAATTTCCCTCTTAGTTAATTTTTAACTAAGAACCTTTTTTTTTTTTTTTACTTTGGCTTGTCGAATATAAAAAAAAATTTTCGGGAAAGCATTAAACGCTTAAGTGATCTCTCTCTGAATTTGTTGTGAAAATAAATTCAATTTAATTCTTCTTCTCAAATATCTTCAAGGCCTAAATAAGATTTCTCGAGCACTTTTTATTTATTATTATAAAATCAATTAAAAGACTGAGTCTAATATATTAATATTATTATTATGGCCTCTTTTTTTATAATTCTCTACTGCACCCTCTGGTCTAACACACCCTCATACACATACGCACACACAAAAAAAAAATGTGAGAATTTCTTCTATTTTATTTAAAATTATTTATTTTTTTCAACATTCCATTAAATTAATCTTTTCAATTATACATATAATACACACACACATACAATTGGAAATTTGTAAGCAGTGTCATATTATATTAAATAGAATTTAACATTTTTTTCTTCCTAGATCTAGTGTGTAGGCTCCTTTTCAGTATTTTTTAGATCACTTTTTTCCTATTTCTTCCATAATATTTTGATTGAAGAGTCGCGACAATTTTTACATTTAGCATCTCCCGAAGAAATTGATCGAAAGAATTGGGGTAGAATCATAAAAAGTAAAAAAAAGCGATAAGGCAAGCAAAAAACAGTCAGAAACAGCAGACTATTGTCTCTACAGCGTACAGCGCCAATTATTTTTTGTATGAAATTGTTAGTGCTTTCCAAATTAATATATATCTTTTGTTTGATTCTTCTATAGATTTTATATCTTTAAAGTAAAATAGAACGACTATAGAGGGGACAGAAATCAATTGAAAGCAGGCGTGAACTTATTCCCTCTCCTTTCAGTTTTATTAAAAAGAATACAAGTTTTATAACTAGGAACCGACCCTGGTTTCGGCTTCGGCAAAAAACCAGCCGAAACATGAGTTTGAAAAGATGAGATGAGATTCGTGCACTAAAAAAAGGTCAAATGATATTAATTTTTTGTATAGGAAATTTTAAGAAAAAGTTTAAAACAAGTTTAGGTTTCGGCTGAAACTAAAATTGAAGCCGAAATTCGGTTTCGGCTGAAAATCTTGTTCGGGAGCCTAGTTATAACCCATTTTATTATGAGGGGAATTTTTAATTATAAACCACATTTTTATATTATTTATTAAAAATATAAATACTGTACGACGTTTCGACTGCTTATTCTGCAGCCGTTATCAATTACTGTGCACTTGATAACGGCTGCAGAATAAGCAGTCGAAACGTCAGTGCCGTAACAAGGGTATGAAGCCCCTGAGGCAAGTGTCTAACTTGCGCCCCCCCCCCCCCATAATCCAGTGTTTCCTAACCTTTTTTTTGGCTAAGTTCCTCCTTTTTAAAGTTATTGTGCTCCCTATGTGGAGGAATTGAAATCCATTGTTTTAGACTGATTCAGTCGCCAATCGAGGGGCTAGTATCGGCGCAGTCAAATTTTAGCATGACATTCCTCCCTGAGTTGCTGAAATCATCTCTCTGGCTCTGACAGCATGTTTCAAGCCACATATTAATGATATATCATTACCTGCTCATTTGCTCCTCCAGATTCGATCTCCAACTCCAGCCAGCACAATTGGTTAAAATTGTGGCCTTCATGCCAACATAAATAAAAAAAAGTTATATTAAAGTGAGGTGGATAGCTGTGTAGATCTTGTAGTAAGGAAGAAAGAAAAGAGCGATTGCAGCTAATTTTATTTCATTTATTATCGCCTTAGGCTTGAAGCGATAATAAATGAAATAAAATTAGCTGCAATCGCTCTTTTCTTTCTTCCTTACTACAAAAAAAGTTATTTAAAAATTTGTCAAAATTCCCTAAACATAGGGTTACCAAAATTTATATTCTACAAATCCTTTCACTCGTTATAATGACAGATAAATGAAATTATAAGTTAGCATTAAAAATAAAAGGAAATTGATAATATGATTTTAAAAAAAAAGTGCAGGAGGTGGATTTGAACTCGCGAAGTTTGGTTACGTGGGAATGGAAAAAAATAGATTGCTTGACGACGAATTAACCACTTCAGCCAAACTTTATTTAATTGCTTTAGGGGAAAATAATCCTTGTAAGAAACATGAAATAAAAGAAGTATTAAAAAAATGTTAATATTCCACATATGATATATCATTTTTCATAACTTTTTATGCCGATTAATAATTTAAAATCAAAATTTCCATAGTACACATAGTTTTCAAATAATTCAATGGGCAAACGTCAGATTGTTTATGCCTTGATGGAATTAAACTAAAAACTCTATCTAACATATAATAAGTGTCATTAAATCTTGAATTCCCCCTGATTCCAGAGAACTAAAGCCCTTTTAATTATATGATCTAATTTGGGAGTTATTGGCAATCAAAGTTAAGCTTATTTTCGACCTTAATGACATCAACACTCTATAATTCTATATTATCGAAAAAGCTTATTTAGCATTGTCTGATTGAAACCAAATTTTTACCAGAGATTTATAATTAAAAAATGAGTTTTTTTCTAAAGTTTCATTGAGATTGGTAAAGAAATAAATAAAATATTGACTATTTTGTAAATTGAGTTTTAGAATTCGGGATCCCGGCTGCAAGCCCAGAGCCGCTCCATGAACCGCTCTCTTTACCCATTCGAGATCGCAAATTCTAAAACTCAATTTACAAAAAAGTCAATATTTTATTTATTTCTTTACCAATCTCAATGAAACTTTAGAAAAAAACTCATTTTTTAATTATAAATCTCTGGTAAAAATTTGGTTTCAATCAGACAATGCTAAATAAGCTTTTTCGATAATATAGAATTATAGAGTGTTGATGTCATTAAGGTCAAAAATAAGCTTAACTTTGATTGCCAATAACTCCCAAATTAGATCATATAATTAAAAGGGCTTTAGTTCTCTGGAATCATGGGGAATTCAAGATTTAATGACACTTATTATATGTTAGATAGAGTTTTTAGTTTAATTCCATCAAGGCATAAACAATCTGACGTTTGCCCATTGAATTATTTGAAAACTATTCATGCTATTGACATTTTGTTTATTAATTATTAATCCGCATAAAAAGTAATGAAAAATGATATATCATATGTGGAATATTAACATTTTTTTAATACTTCTTTTATTTCATGTTTCTTACATGGCTTATTTTCCCCTAAAGCAATTAAATAAAGTTTGGCTCAAGTGGTTAATTCGTCGTCAAGCAATCTATTTTTTTCCATTCCCACGTAACCAAACTTCGCGAGTTCAAATCCACCTCCTGCACTTTTTTTTTTATTTTTGTAAAATATATAAAATGATATTTCAAATTCTAAATTCCCCCTCCCTGAATAAGCAAATTTCCGCTCCCCCTCCCACCAAGTTGTGAGCTGCACGAGGTGTTTATTTACCACCAACATAATCAGTGAGGCGCTACGGGAGAGGGGGGCTGATATAATCGTCGGAGGGCATTTCCCCTCTCCCCCGTAGCGCCTCACTGATTAAAATGTTGGTAAATAAAAACCTCGTGCAGCTCACAGCTAGGTCGGTCCCCATTGTTTTGCGCCCTCAGCCCAGTTGCGCCCGTGGCGGGCGCCTGTTTTGCCACGCCCTCGTTACCGCCCTGTGAAACGTTGTACAGTATTTATATTTTTAATAAATAACAAAAATGTGGTCTATAATTAAAAATTCCCCTAAAAATAGTACTGTAATTCAAACCTTTCGCGCATAGCCTTGGTAGTTGAAGCGCCCTTATTCCCCAATTATAATAATAATTCAAACCACAAAAGCTTTAATAACCTAGTTTCTTAAAAAAAAAAAATAAATAAATAAATTTTGGCAAGAATTCCTTCCTCTTTCAAGTAGTAGTTGATAGGCTTTGTTCTAGTGAAAGTAAAATTCAATTCTGTAAAAAATTCAGGGAAGGTTTCATGCAGGGGCGGAGTTTTTCTAGATCTTCATAAATTTTTAAAACTTTTTTTTTAATCTTTTCGGCATCTTAGGCCATATACTTTCACTTTTTACTTTCTTTTTATAAATTTAAAGACATAATTTATATTATATTAATTTTATAGAAAATTAAATTAATTAATGTCGTACGCCAAGAGAGTAGCCTACGGGACGGCTTACGATATGGGGGCTCCTCGGACGACAACGCAGAGGACCACCTAGGCTTAACAATCAAACAGGGTCGTATGGTAAAAAATTTTTATTTAAGGAATATTTCTGTATGCTGGTAATATGTCGAATATGCGAGTCTAGAAAATATATTGAACGGATATTTAAATGCAGCAAAATGTCTTTTATATTAATAATATTATACAAAGAAAAAATATGCAAAATATAGTTTAAAAAAAAAAAAGATAAAATATGATATTGCTTTTAAAATTTCCAAAGATACTGTACATTTATAAATATATAAAAATCATATAAATTTTCATATAGAAAAAAAAATTTATATATAAAATTAATTATATTAACTAAATGTTGAGGTGAATAGATTTATTTAGCTCTAAGAAAGTCAGAAAAAATGTTATAAAACATATTGTTATATGAGAACAATAGAAAATGAATTTTTTGGAATGTTGATGATGTATATGCCTTAATGTTTAATTTAAGGAACTTTAATTACCCAATGAATTCTATGCTTAAAAAAGAAAAAGAAAAAAAAAACAATGTGACTGTTTTAAAAAAATATTATTTTACTTATTAATATAATTTATTTATATATGTATATAAATATAATTTAAATATATATATATTTATTAAATGAAAAAATGAAGACTAAATATATATATATTTAAATAAGTTTCAGGTGTAGAAATATTAGTAGATGTACTATTTTAATGAAATTACTATGTACAGAGAATAATGTTTTAAGAAAAGAAAAAATTCATAAAAATGAGAAAACAATGAAAGGCCAATAAGCGAACGAGTCATACAAATTTTTGAAGAAAATTATATACACAAGTAAAAGAGAAAAAAATTAATTTTTCTTATAATTTCACTGTTTAGAATTTTTTCTTTTTTTTTTTTTTTACTCTTGTTTGAAAAATTAGGTGTAGGCCTAAATTAAATGCTAATTAAATACTAGTCCCCATTGGCGATCACAAATGGACCGACCTAAGTACCGAGACAATACGTCGAAGTGTTTGCTGAAAGAGCTTCATTGGAAATAAACAATTGTGTGGCGTCAGCTTGACGAATAATAAACTTAGCAAAAGATATTTGCCTAATTAACTTTATTTTTTGAGTTTTTCTCATGTTGAGCTTGAAGATGTTCCCAACGATATGATAGAATAATTGATTCCGTTTTCTTTCTTTTTCTGATAATTTGGTGGCCAGTCCTAGACCGTAGAACCTCGCTTAACGAGCTTAACGAGCACCTCTCATGGAACAATGCAAATTTTTCTAGTGTGAACCAGGCATTAGGCGTTATCTTACTAAAGCTCGGACCAAGTCTCGTTAATGGGGGGTAGTATATTATTTATAAAAGTTAAAAATAAGACAAATGAAAATAGTAAATAAGAAAATGCAAAAACTTCTTAATTTGTTTGCCTGACTCGCTAAAAACAATGTCGATAAAATTACGAAGAGCCTAGTTTTTCTTTTTGTGACTCCAACGATCTGTAACACACAACCAATTCATATATTTAAATTCAAACAAAGTCAACATAATATAACAAAAGAAAAAAAGAATGAATAATGAGATTAATAAAAAAAAAAAAAAAAAAATCAAAAGAGATTTAAAAAAAATAAAATAAAATATTTTATAATAAAAAATTGTTTAATTAATTAACTTTCTTTATTTTTTTTTTTTAATTGTTCTGTCATTAAATCAATCATATATAATGATGTTTTGGTGACAATCAGACAATAGGGTGTCCAAATAGAATCTAGAAAATTATCTTAATTAGAATTAGAAAGAAATTTTCCAGGAATAAAAAAAATACAAACAATATTATACATTTCAATGTACAATAAATAATATCCTTTTAAAGTTTTTTTTTCTTTGAGATCTTAAATGAGAAAAGTATTGATCTGAATTTATTTTTTTTCTTTTTTGATATTACGTATAAGAAAAAGATAAAAAAATAAACTCCTCAGAGTTTATGAAATATTTCAGGTTTTAAAAATGAATTTTTAATGAAATAATTTTAATTTTATAACCGTGTCTTTCGGCTGCTTGAAGCCAATTAAAAAAAAAGCCTTTTTTCAAGACACCATTTTAAATATTTAAACGAATTGTAATTTGGACAATAAATAATATAAATATGAATAATCTTAAATTGATTTATTTTCTTTATTATTATTTTTTTTTTGTTGAAAAATATTCATTTTATTTTTAAATTGGCTCCAACAACCGAATTTTCAATTTATCATAATTGTAACAATTGTTAAAAAATAACCTTCAAATAAAAAAAAAAACTTTTCAATTATTTTTTAATTAATTAACCTTTTTTAAAAAGTTTATCGGATATTTTTTTTTAATATATAATAAAAAAATTATCATAATAAAAATATTGAGATTAAATTAAGTAGAAATGGGACGATTTCAAATTCTAAGATTTTTGAATGTCTCCTTGTCCCAAATTTTTCCTAAAATATTCGATCCCAACAAAAAATAATTAAGTTTTATTTCAATTTAGTGTTCGAATTTTAGGTAACCCAATGTATCCTTCAAAATCCAAAAAGTTTGTAAATATGTCATGATATTAATATCAGCATCTGTGAGGTAAATATTCGTAACTCAAATTTTTCAATCTCCAAATTTCATTAAAATAACCGAAGGATCTGAGTGAAATTTTATATTATTTTATAAAAAAAAAAAAAAAAAAACTGATAGTCATGCACCAGCATATAGATCAAGCCATCCGGTCAAAATTGATCAAATTTAGAGATTCAATTTAACGAATAAAAAAATTACAAATGCTTGATTTAGTTTACCTTGAATTTATACATATACATTTATTTTTATAGGTTTTAGAATTCCAATATCAAAATATGAATAATATTTATGGTATTTTTCTTTATGCAGGACAAATGTCAAAGTTTAGTTATCATCTGGCATAGTATATAAATATTCATATCATATTTTTTTTTACATACAATTGGATTGAATAAGTCTACGGTGTTCATTTATCTGTTTTTTAAGATTTTCCCTTTTTTCCCATTTTGATCGATCTCCATTAGCAAAATCGATTGATGGGAAAGTAACAATTGATTTATTTTCCTCTTCTTGTCTGGAGGACTCGGATTTATCAGTATATATACGTCTACATTTTTCATTTCCATACTGGTGAGCTAATAAATCCAACGAGGAGAAGGGCCTAAAAATAAAAAATAAATTAGTTTTTGATGATTATTTGAGACGGGCTTGCCTCCAGAAAACTTTTAAAGAAGTATGGAATGTGAATTTGGAAACCATCCGATGAGTAGCGCTTCTAAGCAACAAAAATATATGTATGATCTCTTAATAAAAATTTACATACATTTATTCATAGCCCAAAATAACAGTCATACATTCTATAAAGAATTTGATCAACAAATACTTAATAATATTTGTATGGCAAAAGGATCCCAAAAATCTTAGCTTTTTTTTATTAAGTACCCAAACAAGGATGAAACATGAATTAAATATTTTTAGTTCATAGACTCGTAAGAAGATAGTAAAATTGTTCGCAGAGCAGGTAAAAAATGCCCACCAATTTGCATTTACATCCTTTGTTCCAAAACTTTTCAAATTTAGTACAATTTAAGACGTTTATTTTAAGCCTTCCCTTTTATACATGGGTATAAAAATTAGCGCTCCCCCCCCCCGCAGGTACAAGAATGTCCCCCACAACCCCCTCCAAATTTTTTTTATTCAAATTATATTCAAAATAACACAACTCTCTTTAGAGCCAAAATATCCGCCTCTTCATAAAGTGGGGGGCTAAGGGCAAGGCCAATATTATACTTTATCTGTGTATCGTGTTGATTATTTATGGAATAATTTTATTAAGATATTTTAATGAAATAGTTTTCATTGTAAAATTTATTTTGGTGAAAATGTGTTTACTACATTTTATATTCCTTTATATATTTTTTATGCGCCCAAGTTGCGGCACCCCTTGACCTGCCACCCCCTGGCATTGAGGGGTTTGAAGGGGTGTTATTTACACCACTATCTTTATATATATCAAGGAGGGGGAGGAGAGGAGAATTCATAGGTGTTCCCACCACAAATGTAACTTACTGGATATCCCTATGGAGGTCGTCCACATATTACGTAACAAGTTAGGGGGGAGGAGGGTTCTGGACAAAACGTTGCTAATTGTGACATGGGGGACCCGGGGAGGGGGGGGGGGGTTCTCAAAGTGTGACATAACAATTCAAAGTTGAATTTATACAATTTTTTGGGGAAAAAAAAGAAACGTCGAATGATTTTCACAACAGGGAAAAATGGAGTGATTATTTGAGTCACGAGGGAAAAAGTTCTAAAAAAAAAAAAAAGGTAAAATGATATGAACTGTATAAGAAATTTTATTCGGGGGAGGGGGGGGACTAGAAAATCGTCAAAAAAGTTACGTAACCTTACGTAATATGTGGACGACCCCATGGATAAAATAAAATAGCAAAAGAAATAAGTATTTTAACTAAATCAAATAAATTTTATAACAAAAATAAATTTGTAAATATTATTATTTTTTTTTTTATTTGATAAGAAATAATTATCTATTTATGAATCGTTTTGAGACAGACCTTGAACTCTGATCATTAAATAGTAGCCTTTTTAAAAATTTTAGATTATATAGATAATCCATATTTTACAAACAATTTTTTTATCATTAAATTTAAAAAATAAACAATTTAAATAATGGCAAATATAAAATTTAAAATAAAGATTAAAAATGTGATTTGTAAGTTTAAAATAAATACCTTTTAGTTCCGTTAAGAATTACTTTTGTGGATGGTGTCATTGTTGTGGTATCATTTTTCCTCTTCCCATTAAATGTATGAACACTCATATCAGAATTTTTGCTGAAATAGTAAATATATTAATTTACTATCTATATAATATAGGTAATATATAACCAGATTGTTTGAAGTATTTGGATTATCACAAGACAATCCGTAACATAATCTATTAGAATAGAAGCAATATAAAACAAACCTCATCATATGATGCCCATTAGATGTATTTTGAGTTTTTGGTGAAAACATTTCTTCACATTGGTAAAAAAGAACGTACATATCTCGTTCGATGTTTGTTGGAGAAGAATGAAAATTGTCCACCTAAAAATTAAAATACAATTGAATATTCAAAAAATAATACAAAAAGGGGCTAAATAGATAATAAATTTCAACTGGAGAACTATTACAAAAGAGGTTTCAAACTAGAAAGATTCCTAAAAATGTGATATCAATATTTTCAAAATGGTTTTTATTGAGACAAAAATGAGAGTGATTCGAGAAGTACAATAGTCGCAGAGAAGCCCCAAAACATCAAGTCAATCAACATCTATAATGGCAACTTTCACCCACTAGGGCAAGCTTTTATGGAATTTTCTTTTTACTTTCTCGATTAGAATCAGGGCCGGATCTAGAGGGGGGCAGTGGGTGCATGTGCCCCGGGCGGCAGATATCAGGGGGCGGCAATTAAAGAAAGATTTACTAAAAAAAAGGTAAAATGATATGAATTTTGTATAGAAAATTTTAAGGAGGGGGCGGCAAATTAAATTTTGCCCCCCCCTAAAAAATCTCCTAGTTCCGGCCCTGATTAGAATATAAAGAGAAAGTATTGTAATCATCAAAAAATTCGACTTCGAGATTTTGATGATTCTTCATGTTTTAGACCTCCCTGAGTTCAAAAAAACCATTATGGGTATTATGTCTGAGTGGGAGTGTGTGTGTGTGAACACGATTGCTTAAAAACCCAAGCAGCCAGATCGATGAAAAAAATATCTGCAAAAAATCTAAAATTCCAAAAATCTGAATATAAAATTTAAAATGTGTAGTTAGATAAAGTATAATTTAAGTTCTTAATGATTGCTGAGATGTAAAATAAGTTCTTAATGATTGCTGAGATGTAAAATAAATAAATGTTGCATATTTTAAGAAGAATTAAATATCAGCTTTTGATACATTTTTTTTTTCAAAAGAGTACAAAGTTGACTTGGTTCGCTTTTGCTCTGAACCCCTCATATATAGGTAAGAGAAAGTAATCTCTTGTATATCTGCAAACTTGGGGCTCAAATGCATATAGCCTATGTAAAGTCTGGAGGGTGACTAATAAATTGTGATCTGAAACATCTTTTTTTAACAAGAGAAACTTGAAAAATAATTACCTGCTCATCATCAAAAACAGCAATCTTATTATTGGCAGTGACTGCATATGTAGTATAATGTCCACTTGAGAGATTTTGTCCATTGTGATTTATAGATGCAACAAATGTATAGGCTAACTTTCTATTTGTAGATAGTGAATTGTTATTATGTAGCGAAGATTTTATCACATATTTGGATAAATCTAGGACTTGGGCGAATGGAATTGATCCATTGAATTTACTATGGTTATTATGAAATCGTTTTAAATGTAAACACAAAAGCTGAAAAAATAATAAAAAGATTATATGAATGATGTATGTTGATGCTGATACCACTGTGTAATTTAAGGTGACATTATCATTTAAACAGTGGGTGTGTGGAATTTGACAGAGAAGTCAAAGAAAGTACATAAAATGTAATTAGTACATAATATCCGCAAAGTTTAAATGAAAAAGTCAACTTTTTTTGAGTAGTATAATAATATGGGGCAAATTTATCCCAACCTTTATTATAATACCATATATGTTTAATAAATAAATATCGAAATATTGTAGAATAAATAAAATTTTATACCTTTGGTACACTTTTAATTAAAAATTGCTTTTGCGCTGGGCCTCTGGTTTGGCACTTGATACAATGATAATCTACAGATTCAACGTCAAAAAATAAACTCAAAGCATCTTGTATAGACCGTGTTCGAGCTATGTCTAAGGAAAGATCTAGGAATGGATTTAATGTCGTTGATGTATCATGGCAGCTATTGCACTTTACAGTTGTTCTCATCATTCCACCAAATATCTTGTTTATTGGCGTTGTGAATTTTAAAGAAGGTGAAAATTTCGCAACTCTAAAAAGAAAATTCAAATATTTATTAATATATAGTCTATACCAAGTATTTTGGGTTGTTCGGAATGTAATTTCGTTTTTTTCCAGCAAAGGACTTAATTGTATTTTTTCACAGCTAGCCGGATATTCATTATATATTATGACAGGTGAAATAGCAAGGCTTCTTGTGAAAAAGTTTGATTGAATCTAAGCAGTAGTTTTTTGTTGGTGCCCTTTCAAATATGGAAAGTAAAAGCAGCATTTTCGGCATATTTTACCTTTTTACTAAAGAAAAGGTAAAAATGCTGTTCAAGCAAGAAAAAAATTATCAGATGTGTTTGGAGAAGATATAACAGTTATTGCCAGTGCCAAAAAAAATTTCGATGTTGAAGATGCACCTAGTTCTTGAAGCTGATAAAGTCACAATAAAGGCATTAAATGATACAAACCGGCGAATAACAACTCGTGTGATCGCTGAGAAATTAAATTTATCGAATTCGACCGTTCATGATCATTTGAAACGCCTAGGAAGCAAATCAGTCATCACTTTCTATATTTAAAAGGGCACCATTCTATTGCTTAGAATCAATCGAACTTTTTCACAATTTTCAACTATTTCAGCTGTCAAAATATATAATGATTATGCGGCTCAAGTGCGAAGTTAGCTGTGAAAAAATACAATTAGGTTCTTTGTTGGGAAAAAACGAAATTACTTTTCCTAACAACCAAATATATTATAATATGAGGTGTAATATTTGTTTGTTTGTTTTTTTGGGTCAAAAACAGAGGCGTACCAAGACAGTTGGGGGCCTGGGGGGACACTAGAAGAAGGGGGGAGGCATTTTGTACAAGTTTTCCCCTCCTGTTGAAATTATTTTACTTTTTTTTTTTTTGGAAACGAAAATTTTTCCGTTGCCCCGGGGCCTCTCAAAGACAAATATTTGGGGGCCTATGCCGACTCGGGGCCTGGAACGGACTTCCCCCCTCCCCCTCCCCCTTGGTACGCCTCTGGTCAAAAATAAATATAGTTATTAAATAAATTTTGACAAAATTCATTTCATAAGTGAGAGTTTGTCCAATATGGATAAAAAAAAAATCGAATATATATATAAAATGGGTGGCGGCAAGAGGGTACATAACGAATAATCTTAAATGAATATTTTTATATTTAAAGCATTTAGAAAAATATTTTTATTGAAATATATAAATAAATGTACTTTCGTAAATTGCAGATAAGTTACTCGTTTTTATGGTACACCCACACTATCTCACACAAGTGCGACCTTGGTGGACGTTTTTATCTATCTCCACCCATAATTTTTTGATACAGGGAAAGAAATGTTTTCGGCCTACATTATCTGATGGGGGTTCAAATTTTAAGTCTATAACAGCATGTTGTAATGAAGATAATATTTTACTTACTTTTTCTCAAAATTTTAACAAGGCTCCACCCAAATAATATTCAATGCTTTTGGGGTTGATAAAATAAAATCATGAGCTGCCACAAAAATCATTCATGTGAGAGGCACTATTAAAGCACGTTTTCTCATGCGATTATTTCATTTATTTTTTTAAAAAACATTGAAATTCTTGTGGATCAAATATAGACGAGAAGAATGTCCATCTTTATTTATCAAAACAATGAAATAATCACTTTTAACAAGTCAAACGCTTAGGGGTGTTTTAATTTCGCCCCTCACTGTATGCAAATTCCAAAGTGTTTGAAGCCATCAAGTAAATGGGCAGATAGTGTGAATGATTCTTTCGGACGGTTTGAAATTGCTCTTGAAACAAACCTTGGTTGATACATACCTTTCTTTACCGAAATGTTTTTCTAAATAATCTTGATCCATTTTCTCTAATAATAATCGTAAAAATTCATGAGCATCTTCTTGTCTTCCCAAGGTAAAACTATTTCGTGAAATATCTTAAAAAAAAAATTTTTTAAATTATATTAGAAAAATATTTCAAGCTTACCACTAAATACTTAGTTATTATAGTATAATAATGACTAATTCTTTTTGTTCTGGTTAATTGAAGAGACAGAGTCAAAGTAAAAATGCATCTCTTTTCCTTCTAATGAAGGGAAAATACTTTAAAAATTTTGGCGAGGAGAGAATTTTTGTTTTACAACCCTATAATTTTATTGTGGTTTTGAAATAGTATGATAAAATTGTAATGTTATAAAGATATAATAATCATTCGCATCATTTCCTTAATCTTTAAATTTCCGTAGTATTTATCTCGGTTAATCAAGAGAGGTGATTAAAGCCTAAAATAATAAAATTTAATTTTGAAATTATTATTTTTTATATTTTATGGTAATTTAAATAATTTATTAGCCACCCACCCGGAAGGCAGGCTTGGCATCTGCTCATCCCTCCTTTACTTGTTTTTCTTTAAAGATATAAGGAGAAGAAGGTATTCTATGAAGGTGAATGAATTATTTCAAGCATAATTCATAGACTCGAATATTCTCTCATTTATGAGGATGCGGTATATGGGCAGCTAAGACGAAAAATAAAATAAGTCTACTTTTTGTTGACGTTTCGAGTGCCGATCGCACTCTTCATCAGGACAAAAATGATGTCAAATTGTCAGATTAGTTTATATGGCAGGGTAGCAACGTTTTTATCAATTTTTATTCTCTTGAAAAATTGATAAAAACGTTGCTACACTGCCATGTCAACTAACCTGACAATTGGACATCATTTTTGTCCTGATGAAAAGTGCATTTGGCACTCGAAACGTCGACAAAAAATAGACTTTTATTTTATTTATCGCCTTGGCTGCCCATATACCACATCCTCATATCATAATATCCACCCATCAAGAAACAACTAGTCCTCTCATTTATTTCCTATAGGGAATATCCTAACTTTAATTGCCGGTACTTTCTTAATAACTCTGAAAGTTATAGAAATTTTGGCATAAAAATTCTATAATCTATCTTCTATAAAAAATCCATATATAAATATATATGTGTGTGAACTCTTTAACCAATAGGCTACTGAGAAGGAATTCTTTTTGAAGAGATAAATTATTTTTGAGAAGCAAATCTCTTTAGATGGGAGTATATGTTCAACTGTGAAAATAATATTCCGATTCAGGGCGTGTGAATGTGTACCTGGCGCTCCTAACCTATGCATGAAAGATTTATGCGCTAGTTCTTAATAACAGCTAACATAGCTGAAAATAAGATAGCCATATATTCAATATAAAGAATTTTCAAATAAAAATTTTTAATAGCTTTAATTTCACTAATTAATACCAGGAAAAAATTTTTGCTTGAAGGAAATTTTAAAATCTAGTGATGTTTTTCCATTTTTCTTCATTTATTACAACAATCATTATTATTAATTTTCTCCAGAACTCAAGTTATATCAACTCTTGATTAGTGAAATAAGAATCGTTTAGCAGAGAGAGTGATCAAATTATATTTTTTCATAATAAAATTCCTCCCTTCATTTTTTAAATCCTTTTTTTCATTAGAATTTCTATGAAATATTTCTGATTAGGCCTATTTAAAAAAAAAAAACAATGTCAGATTTAAAAATGAAGCGAGGTTTTTTTTATCAGGTAAATAGGATAGAAATACTTACAATTTAACTTGATAATGACTGCAGATGGTGAAATGAAAGAATTGGGTGAACTAAAATATAGTTTAAGTGTTTTGCATACTGCGCAATTTATACATCCGCATTCTAAGAAAAAAATAATAATAATAAAACAAAAAAATATTAATAAAGTATAAGAAATACAGTATATAAATCAGGATATTAAATTTTACTTACCAATTGGTTTTTTGCTTTGTTTACAATGTTCATCGCTCAAGAGCCAGTTAAAAAAGCAGGGAATATGAAATAGTGCCTAAAAGGAAAAAAAGAAAAAAATAATTAGAATTCTAAAAAAAAATCATTTTTCTCGCGGTCTTTTAAAATCACAATTTGTCAGTTCAATAAATTATTTAATTATTCACGATATTTAAAATTAGTTAGTAATAGTTTTTTGATATTCCGCCAAGAATTTCGCCTATGAAAAGGTAGGTGAAAACTCATTGTATAGGGAGTGCCAAAGTTAAAGCAAATCAATGCGTTTTCTCATAATTATTAATTGTTTTTAAATAATATGTTGGAAATCATCATTGAATTTCTATTTTACGTTTGAACAAAAGGTTTTCATTAAAAATTTTTCATATTTAAAAAAAAAACAACGAAATAATCACATGGGAAAATACTTGCGCTTTAAATTTGGTGCTCACTATAATATAAAACTTAAATTTTCCTGTTTATCTTGTGTCTCTCAGTGGCTACAGCACTCCCTTAGTGAATCTTACTTATGGTATTCATATTTTTGGGTGTGAAATCAGAGTCAAAAAAAGGAGGGAATTATAACAATAGCAACAAAATCCTTTTGATATACAAAAAAAAATTCTCTTAAAATTAAAAGAAGCCGCTTTCTGTTGAATTTCATCGTCAGAGACTTTCACCGTCACACTGTGAGTCATTTTTCAGCCCTTATTTTATTTGTATCGAAAATTGTACCTGCGGTGAATGGACAAACTCTATACAAATAAATTGACTGAATACATTGTTAATTATTAATTAATATGATTCTAAAAAATTTTTAGATGTTAAAATTTTAAATTTTTCAATTATTTAATAAAAAATACACTGGGAGGTGTGAGGTCTCAAAAGTAGGTCTTTTCATATTAAACACAGCCAGATCTTACAAAACGTCGTGATTAATTTAAAAACAACATTTTAATTTATTGGAACTATTTTAGAAATAGATATTTATATTTTAAATCAAAGCTCCAAAAAGATGTCTTTTTAAGAGAATCCTTCAACTTTCATAAATGACTAAAAGCCTAAGAAATATAAATAAATAAGGAAACTTACCTGCAAAGTTGAATTCACATAGCATGTATTTCCTAAATTTTTTAATCCTATTTTATCACGTTGTCCTTGTCTCCAAGTATTTACAAGTGATTTTGGATAAAGACTGTCATTACTTCCATTCTCTTCTGCCTTGGTATAATGTTGTGAAGATTTTAAAACAGATTTTTGAGTGAGTGGATTACATTTTTTCATAAAATTGGATTTCTGGTTTGCACTCGACCGATAGGTATTAAATACAAATTTAGTCTCCAAAACTTTACTTGACGATAATGAAATTCTTGAGTCTAAATTATTGTTATTATTATTGGAATGGATCTTTTTTGATTTGTATACCGATCTTTGAACAGCTAGAGTAATATGGTCTTGAAATGAAGACGGCATTTCTAACATTATAGTGTTCTAGATATATATATATATATATAATTATATACAAAATTACACCATTGTGATAAAATATATCCCGGTAGAAAAAATCACTATCTATAAAAGTAAAAGTTCTAATATATCAACTATTATCATCTTGAGAATTTCGTTTCACTAAATAACATGTGGTTTAATGTTTTACCGGACATTGATTATAAACTGAGAAAAGTGAACATTGCTTCGGTGTTTCGATAGCTTAGCTTGGCTATGTTCACTATAGTGTCTCGGAGATTCCAAAAAATAAAATTTCTTTTAAAAATTACAAATAAATTATATATATTTAAAAAAAAACATTTAAAATCTCGTAAATGTAAGCCTAAGAAATATTTTCTAACAACAAAAAAAGTTTTAGTTTTGGCGCTGTAATCGCTCGTTCTCTTTCATGTCAGACTATCAAATGACGTATCTTGATTGTAATATTCATTGGTTTTTGATTAAGGAATGCAAATGCATCCATTCTTTTTATCAAAATACGATTATTTTTCATTTAAATGAATAGAAAATATTAATTTTTACACCTCAATGCTTCCAATCTAGTTAAGAAATGGCAGAAAATATAGAGTTGCTTTTTTTTGATACGTTTTCACACGAGAGTTCAGAGGTATGAGAA
Source organism: Euborellia annulipes (assembly GCA_023213315.1). Taxonomy (NCBI): domain Eukaryota; kingdom Metazoa; phylum Arthropoda; class Insecta; order Dermaptera; family Anisolabididae; genus Euborellia; species Euborellia annulipes. The sequence continues at coordinate 94,777 of JAKCPI010030238.1, read as the reverse complement.
TCACATTTATTCTAGACTATTATATCTAGAAGGACATATTTGATTATGTATATATAGCTAAGTATAAGGAAGGCTTTATTAAATATTTATCTCGTTGTAGGAGCTGAATTTAGACTTGGTGCAATTTCCTAAACCAGTTTTTATTAGTGAAGTACGAATAATTCCTTTGGGTGCTCGAGTTCAAGCTGATTTTCCTGGAGGCGTGAGGCTTGGGTAAGTTCAGTGTTTTTAACGTAATTTCTTCACTTGCTTTAATTTAATTTTTATCTTTTTTAGTGCTACAAATCCGTCTCAATTTGAAATTGAATTCTTTGTAAATGATTTAAGTAAACCTGGAGCATCGACATTTGAAAGTCTTGGAGGGTTGGAATATAAACAAAATGTCAATATTCAATTGGAATGTGATCTTCGTGTGAGTTGGTTATCTACAATATTACTCATATATATAAACATATTTATTAAACGTCGTGATTAATTAATTATATTTATTTTCAATTAATTAATTTAAAATTTAAAATGATTTTTCTTTTGGAATAAAAAATTTGTAAATATTTATTCAAAAGAATTATCTCTAGTTTGACCAACTTATTATTTAAAAAGCATTAAAAACAAAAATTTCATTTTTTAAACGAAATTTCGAACATCTGTCATTTTTCTCAAGTATAAATTCTAATTCTAAAAATTAAATAAGGCTCGTTTGACAAATAAAGGATTACCAAAATGACTAGAAGTAACTGGTTTCGGATTGAAATCACCAAAAGCGTCCATCTCAGAGGCAGCTAAATTAGTCAAGTTAAAAATTAAGTCCTCACTTCACCTAAATAAGTTGTTTTTTTACTTTTTCTACATACAGTGGAACTATTTTTGGCAAGAGGAGAGATATAGACCTTGAATTTAGACAACCAAAACGATTAGCTTAACGAAAGTCCCATTCAATTCTTTTGTAATATTTAAAGAATCCCAGGTTCGCTTCCCGACCCAAGCGAGAAAAATTTATTTTATTTGAATCATTTGAAATAAATAGGGATGGGGTCTAAATGGCCTTAGATGCCGAAAAAGACCTTAAAAAAACACCTATGAATAATTAAATCTGTAACGAGGTATTTATTGAATATTACCATCTTAATCAAATGTATAGATCTCGAAAAATCTTTAATTGTATTTATTCACCTTTAAAATATAAAATAAAAATCTAATTTCATACCTGCAACTCGAAAATATTTTTATTACCGTCCCCCTCAGAAGAAAAAAATTTAATGAAAATAATTTTAAATTTTTTTTCATCGCTAGGAATTTAGAATCTTATCAAATTAATATATATATTTAATTTATTATATATATAATTTAACTTTTTAAGCAATAATAGAAACAAGTTTATGTTAACTCATTATTTTAACTAAATACCCAATGGAAATTAAAATATTTGATTTTCTGGGGGGAGGGGGTTCTGAGGCCCGGACGGCTCTATTCCACCCTGTCGACTGGATTGTCCCGTGAAATAACTCCAAAGTAAAAAAATAAGGGAGTAATTATCATCATGCTCACATTTTTTTCAACACAATGTGACAAACAAGAGAACATGCTAAGATCAAGGTGGTGTTATGAATCACAACACAATCAAAACTGATGATTGACTTTAGGGATATGGATCGTCACTCGAAATTGTTTCTGGATTTCAAAAAGATCAACCCTTCTTGCACTATCGTGATTGTATCTCATTTATTATAAAGACAGGTCCAATATTTAGTTTCATTTTGAACTATTTGATTAAAATATAAATTTTTGAGCATGTCTCACATGATATATTTATAATTTAACCACACTAAGCCTATATTTTTTATATTATTATTAAATTTGAGTGAACTTTACTAAAATAATTTAACTGACTGTATCAAAGCGCAAAAACCTGTTTTTAAGGAAATACTCAATTTGGAAATTAATTATATGATTAAAACAAACCAAGAGTACTGGATAAATTCAGTGACAATATTTTTTTTCTTTCCCATTGACTTTCTCGGAACAAAGTCGGGTACAAAATGGGATTATTAGGAGTGTACTTTACTAATAATAGTGTCACTGTACGTCTTTTGTTCGCATTTTAACATAACATACATATTTAATTTGTATAAGTTAAAAAACAAGTCCAATAAATATAAATAAATTTTAAAAAATATAATGAGATAGAAGATTATTAAAATTTAATTTTAGAAATTATTTTTTAAAAAGGTGTTTTTGTTTTCTGATTTTATTTAGTCAATGGGAGTACAAATACCGACAGATGGATTAGTTCTCCGTGGATGGTATACCACCATTACTCTTGCCGTTTATGGAGCTTTAACCAAATCATTACAAGAAACTATAACAGTTCCAAATCAGTCGATTGTCCCTCATCCAGTTCCACCTCCTCAATCAGGATCAAATCCAAGAACGCCAGATTCTCACAATTCTAATACAGCTGAATGGGTCCAACAACAACAACATTCTCAAGTGAGTTTATTAAAATTTTTCATTATTTTTAAGACATAAATAAATACATAATACATAAACATAAATTAATATACGCCTTTTTTTGCAAAAAAATGCGGCCACAACTGAACTTTTGTTGAAAGTGAAAAAATATTAATTTTTTATTGATATTCATATTACTTTTTTTTAGGTAAATGATATAGGTCCTAATGAAAGAAGTTCTTATATTGAATCAACAAATCTTAATCAAGATCCTTATAATAATAATTACAATAATGAACAATTTCATAGTGGCGAATATTCCCATCATTCTTTTCGAGAGGATTGGCCTCCACAGTCTTCAAGGGTTTGTTACTTGTAAAATTTTATAATTTCAGATCATATAAAATAAAAAATAAATATTTTTTATCCAGGTTCATCATGGCGATGGTTTCGAATCAAATAAAGATCCATTACGTTGGGAAAATAATGGAACCTCGTCCATTGATGGATCAGGAGACAAATTATCTTGGGAGCGTTCAAAAGAAAGAGATTCTGGCGGCGGTGGTTCTCGCGGTGGCTATCATTCACATCGTACTCTTGGTCGCCGGGATAGAGGAAATTGGGACCAATCACGCCATACTTGGGAATCCCCACAACCTCCGCCACCATCTCGAAAACCTCCTGCTCCGCCGGCATCGATACTCCCTGTGGAGGTGACAACCGCAGGAGTGACTCCAGCTGAGCCTTCAAGGAAACGTCCTAGGTCACCTGCAGCTGTCACACCTTCAGGCGCGGTGGCAGTTGCTCAGCAGCAGCATAGCAGCAGCCCCCCTAAGCGGCCCTACACGCCGCCAGTCGAACCGAAGCCCCCCAATGTGACCACCTCGATGTGAAGAAAGGTACTTTTTTTGTTGTTGATTTGGTGCGCAGAGAGAGAGAGAGAGACAGGCGGGACATGAGACACTCATATTGTTGTTGACTCTCGTCTTTGCATTGTCTAGCTAATAACTTTTGCAGTGTCTTTTGTCATCTGCAGCCAAGGAAAAAGGCAGTCTAGGGTAAGCTAGCTTGTAAGTGTCTTCTTATATGATTATAAATTTAATGTAATGAAAGTGGAGGGTTTTGGGCGAAATTCGGGCTGCCTGTTACTGTTTTTGCATAAATGAAGAGTGCCTAGTGATGCTGTGTTGACGCAGTGACAAGTGTTTTTTTGAAAAATTGGCAAAAATCATAAATCACAAATCCAAAACATAGACGTTCACTCTTACACCAACAAAACACACACACGCGTCCACGCCTCGATGATCCTCTTCCAGAAACGACAGTCAACCAGAAATTCGATTCCTTGTCGCCTGGGGACGTCGAGTCCATCTCTGAGGGTGAGATTCCTGATGGAGAGGCCTCTGCTGCAGCCACTGCCGCCACTGCCAATTCTGTACCCGCCTCCAAGCCTGCCACGCCATTAAAAGAAATTTCAGGTTCATTTGAGGGAACTGCCACTTCATCTGGGGCTACAAGCAGTACAGATGACCATCCAAATGCTATAGTACCACCCATCTCTTCTCCAACTGTCACTGCGAGTCCCCCATCCTCGTCTGCTGACCCTCCGGGTCAAGATGCGCCTTCCCAGCCTCCACCTCCGCCGCCACCACCAGAGGCGGAACAATTCGAACCAATTTTAAGCGACGAGGAAATTCTTGATGAAGCAGATGGGCAGGTAATTTAGTTTATATAGATATATATTTTTTTAATATATTTTTTATTTTATTTATAACCTAATTTTAATATTTTTGCAGTTTCCTGAAATTGATTACCATGAATATATGGATGAAATGGGGAAGCATTTCAATCCATACACCTGTGAATTTCAACCTCTACAGGTAATTTTATTTTTTAGTTGATGGTATAAGGAGTTGAATTTTTTTTTCTAAAACCAATATTGTTTTGTATTAATAGTTCTTTGGAGAATTTGGGCCAACACCAAAAATAGAAGATGCAGGTATGCGTCTAAAAGAGCTCACAATTGGAAAAGATTCTACCGATAGTTGGATGCCTCTTGCTGAACAAGCTTACGCTTTAGTTGTTTGTGGATTATCACAATTACATTTTGACCCAAACGTAATTGAAATCCTCATTAATTGGATCGAAATCGGACTAGACGTTGAGGTAAAAAATAAAATATAAATTTAAAAAAATATTGAATTACTAATAAAATTGTTTTATTTTTTATCATTTCAGGCAGCAGCCAGACAACCTCAACCAGGTTATATGGTCCGTCATTTAAAAGCTGGAATACGTTTATCAGAAGCTCTTTGTCAATGTCATGGTAAAGAAGGGCAACGTTTAGTACATCGGTTAATTGACAAAGAGAAACTACAGCATAAATTATTTATGCTCTATCGTCGTGAACATATGGCTCTAAGTATTCAGTTAATGGCAGTCTCAGCTCTTGATGCGAGTGTTCGAACTCCAGCTGCGGCTCGAACACTTCTCAGTGAATATCCTCAACTTGTGAGCCTTCTTGAGGAATCAAATCTTGCTAGGACTAAATATGCTTGGATGGCGCTTTTAAGAAAACTTCATGTTTGCGAAGCATTATCAAGATTAAGAGAATTAGCTGCTGCTCTTGTTCAAAATCGTCAAGGATTTCTTCAGGTACTCCAACTTAACTAACATTTCTATCATTTTTTAAATAATTTATTATTTTACTGAAATCTATATCTACTTTATCTTATCAATTATTAAAATTTTTGAATCATATATACTTAGTTATTAGTAAAGATAAAATTTTTCCGATTTTTACTACTTAGATAACATTTGATTTATCTTTTTAATTATCTTTAAAATAAATTAATCCATCTGGTTTTACACTTGTTATCTATATCTTCACTAATTTATCCAAATGATTAATTAATAATTTTAAATCGTCATCTTTTGCAACACCCAAACACTACAACCTAAGGAACTTCTTCAGTTTTTTTCGATTTTCTCAAAACTCGCTCCAACGATTTTTTTTTTTTAATTCAAAAATCAATTATTTTTTAGATGCTCTCTAAAATGTGTATTCTTTTTTTGTCATTGAAATCTTCTGAAGACCACTTTACTCTTGTACTTCATAGGAAAGATAAGAGAAATGGTTGCCATGCTAACAAAATATAAATATTTTCCCATGATTGTAAATTTTACATCTTGAATTTTAATATATGGGTGGAAACTAAATATATCTCGACACAAAAAATCTGATGTGACAAGCACAGTACACAACTTTCGATTACCGAAGGTAAGAGTAAGTTGTGTGCTGTGCGACCAGTGACACCAGATTTTTATATTTTGATTCAATATTATTAGAGTATTCTTTGGAACTAATGGTCACGAAATTAATTTCTTTTTTTTTTTATTCCTTGACTTAGTTGGCCTGTTTAATAAATAAATTTCATGATTCAATATTATTAGAGTTATTTCTGAACCGAAATGAATTCTTTTTCTCATTCAAAACCAGCTTTTTCTCTCTTTGATATTTTATTGCAAATATTTTATTTAGTCCAACAATTCGATGGGCTTATCCACAGTTTCACAATGTGTTTTTATAATTCAATAGTACAGCCGCGTTGGAAAATATTATCATAAACATGGGGACCGAAATATTTGACAATAAAAAGTTGTTTTTTTTTTTTTTTTTTTTTAATTTAAAATCTAGTTGAAATATTATTAATTATAAAAATTAGGAATAGAATTCAAAACACTATGTTATATAAGAGTTGTAACTTAAAGTGGTTGGGCCGCCTCAGGAGAAAAATTTTAATTTTTAAATATTATCAAAGACAATGTGAAGAAAGGCCGTAATAGAGATAGAAGGATGATAACTTAGATTATATATAATTTTTTTTTTTTTTTTTGTTTTAGTCATCATCTGATTTGGAGGCTGCGTGTTCTTGCCTAGAAGAAATCATCCGAGTTCATAAAGAGGCTTTATATAGTATTGCTCAACACCGTAGATTTTTACCTGTCACCTCACAGTTTGAATTGGAATCAGAAGGATTAGCCGATCCTTATCCCTCGTTATTTGCTCTTTATCGTGCCGAATGTCTTCTGGAAAGTTGTCTGGTATTAGCCGCCTCATCAGCGAATAGTGGATTTGCTCACGTTTTCAACTTTTTACATTTACTCGTTATGGAAAGTCAATCAAGAATTGGATTACAATTTTTAGCCTCACAACCACAAGTGGCAACTGCTTTAGTTAGACTCTTGCTTGCATCTGGCACAACGACTGCAGAAGAACTTGGTTTGGCAATTGCTTATCGATTACAGGTAAATATTAATAAAATTATTTTTACTAGCCGTGCCGCCCGCCTTGGGCTAGATATACTAGACAGGGTGGCTTCGCCCCCCTGAACCCCTTCTGCTTTTCTTAATTATGAAGAGAAAATTATTATTACTATTCCAATCCAGTGCCCAAGGCCGTATTTATGAAGAGGCGGACTAGGTGCGCGCCTTGGACGGCAAATTTTAGGGGTGGGAAATTTGTGAAAAACTGCCTATTTATATTGGCCTACGTATACATTTTTTTAAAATAGTCATTAAAAAATAACAGTATTTTTTATCAAATTGAAAGGAAAAATATAATACAAGACTAACTTTTATGTGTTTCTCAGTGTTGGGGTGGTTGAAGAGGAGGAGGGGGGGTGCAAGAGTCCACTGCCTAAAGGCGGCAAATGCCTAAATCCGTCCCTGCCAGTGCCTGCTTGACGATTAGTTTACATTCATAGAATACATATATATTTCTCTATACATTTCCTATGGGAGAAATCGTAACTTTAAAAAGTTACAGGAATTTCGGGGCGAAAATAATTTTCCTGTAATCCCTCGAAAGTACTCTTTAAGCATATAAAATTTCGTTTCAAAATTCCAAAGGCAAGTTGCTCAAATAGAGCGTGACAGACAGACGGACGGACATTAGCTTATCTTCTATTTATATAATTTGCTAAATGGCTTGGCATAGTTGGTAGCGCGCCTGCCTTGTATACAAAGGGTCGAGGGTCGGGTCCCAGGCAGTCCGATGATTTTATTCAAGCCATTTGAATGAATACCAAATGGCTTAAATAAGAATGGCTGGACCCCAATTGTATATATATATTCTTAATAACGGTTATCCTAAAAGTCTTATATGGCCTGAGTTCCCGAAAAAACTGTATATGTGCGTGTGAATGGGAAAAAAGTGTGTTAAAAAAAAAAAATTCGCTAATTCTGTCCGTCTGTCACGTTCTATTTGGGCAACTTCCAGTTGGAATTTCGAAACCAAATTTTTAATGAATTTTTTTCATTTTTTTAGGCGTTATATCATTTAGGACAAATGAATGAACATTTATCACGTGAACCAAAACTTGATCCAAATGAAGGTGAATTTTTTGAACAACTCCAAGCGCTTTGTCATCTTGGAATTGGCTCAGCAACCGGAAGAACTCATCTCGTTTATATTCTTGCCCTCGAAGACACTCTTGAACCTATTCTCTCTGTACTTCGACATACGCCTCCTACGCCTCTCCTCACTCCGAATTCAGATAGTCCAAATACTGAACGTGAAACGCCTGCACGCCTTTATGCAGCCGATTTAATTGTTTGGACTTTACGGCATTCCGATCACGTTCCATTTCTTAAAAGATATGGCAAGGTAAAAGAAATTTTATTTATTAATTTTTTTAGTTTAATGATATTATTATTTAATAATGCTAATTGATTTTTTTAGGAATTATATCAACTCTCTTCGGAAGCAAATGATCGACTTTTAGATGCTCTGCCATATTTACGTCCGTTAGATAATCCAACTTCAATTTTTCGTTATGATGATTTAACGCCATTATGCGAGATTGTTAAACGTCATGTAGATACGAGCGCTCAATTACCCGGGGAACTGTGTACTGTGCTAAGAGTTTTAAATCATTTATGTATAGCTACAAATAATTGTTCTTTCTCAGACTATCCTGATTTGGAACTTATTGATGAACCAATTTTATCGGTGAGATATTAAAATATTTACTTATTCAGGTTAAATGACATATTAACAAATACTATTTTTTCCCAAAAATATTAACGTTTTGTATACCGAAGTATACTGTATTTATGAATACTTTCTTTTATGAATTTTATATTATAAATACAAAATTAACTAGGCCTAGTATGGTCTCATATTCAATTTTCTCGAGAAAACATTTTGTTTTTATTAATATATATACATTTTAAGTTATTGTTTATGAAAGATGATGATAATATATCTCTATTAATAAGTATTCTCGTTATCAATCATAAATAAAATTTTGAATTTATTTCAGGGTGGAGAATCGCATGAATTAAAATACAAATATGCATTATTACAATTATTTTCACTCGACGGGATGACATTGATGACGAACATATTGAAACGTTTATGCGAAGCTCATCCTCAACCTCAGATGCATTCTGTACTTCTAGCCGGACGACAAGGCCGCTCTTTGTTAAGCATTGCTCTGCCTTGTTTACAGTTACTCAGGCGAATGCTCACTCAGGTAATCCTGTCAACCAATCATATTATTTATTAAATTTAATTTATTTTCACTATCGGGTACCTTAAGAAATTTTATTATTATTCTAGGTTTTTCTGATTCATCACATTTATGTTAATATTCTTTTAGTTTGAAGCAGTGGCTTTGAGTTTATACTTAATTTGAATTTGTTTAGGTGATCCGTTGCCGAGGCACCGAGTTCCGCGACTTAACGGCAGTTCCAATTCTCTTGGACGTGTTCGCCTTAGCCCAAGCTGTTCCACTGACGGCCACCCATCAACCGAAAGCAGCATCTACATGTCGAGAAGCAATCGGTGCTCTCTTAGCATTTACTCAACCAACTCTTCAAGCAGAAGCTCCTTCCAATAGTCTCTGGACTCAATCTTTAGCAGAGGTTCGAACAATTCTCATTTATCAATCACATACTCTATAAGAACAAAAACAATAATCACTGAAATGTGATCAATTAACTGTGATATAAACTTTTTCTTACTTCTTTATAAATATGTTTCTTATTTATATTTATATATTTAACCACTATCCGAATTAAAATTAAATTATAGTCTCGAATAGTAAGCTCGAAAGGATATAAGGAATATTCTCTAAATAATAGATCACTTTTTCTTTTTATTTTGAGATATACTTTAATATTAGAAAATAAAGAGGTTGAAAAATGTATTGTAGTGATGAAACCCAGGTTAAAATTAATAATGGTTTCTAAAAATTTTAAATAAGGAATTACATATATACAGGACTAAGAATTTATGTTGAAAAACATCAATATTTATTAATTCAAACAGTCCTAAAAAATAATCTTCAAGATCGATAGAAATTTATTTTAATTTTAATATCTTAATCAAATAGATAGATCTCTAAACTATTTTAAAATAAATAATACCTCTACCCCTAATAAGGGTTTTGCTGCTTACAGAGGGTGTTAGAGCAGACCAAGATATTTGTCCCCTCCTGATAAGCGTCTTGCAAGTCAGAAATTATTTGAGATTTCTCACTTCGATTCGCTCGGTAGAGAAATTCAATTGCCAATAAATAAAATTTTTTCTATGTAAACAAAAGAAAAGTGACCTATTTATCTGCTAAAGAAAAAAATACATATTTATTATTTCTTTGCAAACAGAGAATATTCTTTAAACCAAATAGTTTAGCACTCTTTATATTTTTTTGAAATTAAAATTAAAATTGTATAAATTATTTTTACGGATAATGATTAAATTATTAATCTAGTCTAATATTACTAATTAATAAGTGGTGATAAACTTTTAAAAAAAGTGAAAATAAAAACAGAATGACTTTATAAAATATATACATAAATTCAACGATTGTAAGGTGAAATAGAGCAATTGAGCCACTCAGAATTTCGATGTATTTTTAAAAATAATTGTGAAATATTTATATAGTAAATGGATGAAGCGTTACTCAAAAGAGAAAATTTGAAAAAACCGGAAGCTTAAGGGGCTTCAGAAAGGCACATTGAATCTTAAGTTCCACACTACTGAGGCATTTTAAAGTATTTTTTATGCGTTTTTTTTAATGATTTAAATTCATGCATTTTTTACATAATAGAATGCTTTTTTTAAATTTCTATTAATTAAAAATATTTTTTTTATATTTGTAGAAACTGCAAAAAAAAAACGTTCTATTATGAAAATTGTAAATTTTTTTAAAATATAAAAATCATTAATATCTAACTTATAATAATTAAATGAAATGATGACCAAGTAAAAAATAAATTTATTTAAAAATTATTTGGCAAATAGTTCAGCACTCTTGCAAAAGATGGCAGGCTAGTCTAACAGCAGATCGCTTATAAGCCTATATTTATATATTTTTATGCTGTTACAAATGATATATAATAATATATATAAACTATTCATTATTAAAAGATCAACAAAAATCAAACAAATCCATGAGATTATATATAGCCCTATCATCCTGCCATCTGTTGGCGAATTTTCGTAATAGATGGGCTTTTGTGTAACTTTTTTAAGACCTCTAACGCCATCTTATCGGCAAAAACATGCGAAAAGTTTTGCCTCCCGAAGCCCCTTTAATGTAAACTTTGATTATTCATTTGCCCAATTTCACCTTACGATATTCAGTCAATTCCCGATTATCCGCTAGCATAGCGGAAAATTTAATTCATATTAATAAATTAATAATGTTTTTCTTTCACATAATCATGTTTATAAATGAATCTGTGCAGTGTATAAACTCGTACTCTAGTGTACTGTTTGTCATAGGTCTCACTTGTTGTAATTTTTATTTTCAAAAATATCTCATTTTGAAATATGAAAACTCAACTTATGACATGTTCTATGTGTTAATTTTTTTTTATCCGTGTCAATCACTCACGGATAATCGTGATTTGACTGTAATAAGAATTTTGTGAAATACTTCGTGAAGTGTTTTTTTTTTTAGATCTAGTGGATTTTTTAAATTCAATTTTGTGAATGGTAGTGCAATCCAATTGAAGTGAGTTGAGTCAAGACAAGAAGACGAACAAATACTTTTTTTTATAATTTTATAAAAATAATTTGTAAAAACTAACATTTTAATTTTTTTTTCAAAATTTTTTATTAATTGTAATATAAATGAATCTATCAATTATTTAATTTGTGAAATACAGACTTTAAAATTTAGTCAAAGATTCTAATAAAACAAGACAATTGTGATTTTATTACTATTCACATTATAAAAAAAAATTTATTTCCATTTTAATAAAAGTGTATATATTTTTAAAATTGTTTATAAAAATCTTTTAATTAAAAAAAAAATTAAGTTGGAGAATAAAAAACAGAAGCTTCCAATAAAATCACAAGAAAAATAGCTTCATAATTACTTTCTCTTACCTATATAAATATATATATAAGAGAAAGTATTGGACGAGATTTTTATGGATATTCACGTTTTGAGGTCCCTTGAGTAAAAAAAAAAAAAAAAAATGGTGTTTGCAACATGGTCTGTCTGTGTGTATGTGTGTCTGAACAAAATATCTCCCGACCGAATAGAGGTAGGAGGTTGAAATTTTATATTTAAGTTAGGTACACGAAGCTTTTGAACAAATTCGATCAAGGAGTACTAATACTTTACTGGTGTACTTTTAGAGATTTTTTTTTTAATTTTCTCAAAATTCGCTTCAACGATATAGATTCATAAATCACTTATTTTTTAAATGTTATTTAAAATGTATATTCTTATTTTGCCTTTGAAATCTTTAAAGCACACTTTACTCTTGTACTTCATAAGAAAGATGAGAGAAATGGCTTCCATAAATATTTTCCATTTTTATAAATTTTACATCTTGAATTCTAATATATCGGCGGATACTAAGGCTGAACGCACACCAACTGAGCAAAAACCTTTTTGACTAATCGTGCCTAAAACTGTTTTTTCAATGGTTTTCTATGGGTCAACACACACCGAGCAGGCAAAACACAATTGAGCATGATTCGACATCATTGAACAAAATGTTTTGCCATTGAGCGTTTTTCTCAATCGGTGTGAGTTGGCATTGGGCAAAATGTTCGACTATTGAGCAAAAAATGCCAACGCACACCGATTAGGCAAAAACGCTCTATGGCAAAACATTTTGTCTAATCGGTGTCCGTTGGGAATGAGCAAAACGTTTTGCTCAATTGGTGTGCGTTCAGCCTAAATATATGTCGACACAAAAAATCTGGTATGACAAGCACAGAACACAACTTTCTCTTAGCAAAGTTAAGATAAATGAAAACATTAAATAAAAGGGAAGGTTTAAATCAACAATAAACTCATAAAAAAAAGAAAAATAATTAAATTGTAATCGAACTTAAATAAGAGGAACATTTGACTCATTATCAGACCTCACAAAATCACACCAGATTTTTTATGAGGTCTAATAATGAGTCAAATGTTCCTTTTATTCAAGTTCGATTACATTTAATTATTTTTATTTATTTTTTTTTTAATGAGATTCTTGTTGATTTAAACCTTCCCTTTTATTTAATGTTTTCACTTATCAATTTTCATGAAATCTTTGATATACCATCTCACTTATCAATGAGTCCCACACAACCAATTAATTACCTTTGCAGTTTTAATTGTCTAGTTTATTAAACGATAGAAAAGAAAATGTGCTATCTAGGAAGTTTTTAGGTCTAATATTACCTCTACTTACTAATTCAACTTGTTATATTTTGGGTGGCTGTGCCAAAATAAGGGGAATTCGTTTATCCGAATGACACAAGGGTCAATTTCTTTCATGGTCAGTAGCTGCTTAGGTTTGTAATGAAGACACCTGCTTCAGTACAAAATCTTAATATAAAATATACCAATCTCATTATAATAAAATGATAAGATAAGTATATTTTATACTAGATAAGATTTAGTATTGAAAGTGAGTTTCTTCAAGCCTAAGTCGTTTAATCAAAGGTCAGCTACTTGACCATGGATGAAGAAACCGGCCCTTGACCATGGATGAAGAAACCGGCCGCCAGGTGTTGTCAGATATAATTTGGAGCTCCTGAATTTTACAATTCGTTCTTAGAAATGCTTAAACTCACAAATTGGTTATTAAACCATAATATTAGAATAAGATAAAAAAAAGTAAATTAAAATTTTTTAATTTTTATTTTCCAACTTGATTTAATAACAATTTCCATCTCTAAAAAAAATAAATGAAGACGAAAAGAGTTTGTTTATTGATTCATTAGTCAAAACATTTTGGTGATGGGAAAATAAATGATTGAAATGTTTGACAAATGAATTAATTAACCAACTGCTCTTTCTCGTCTCCTTGATCTTTCTCAACAGAATCAGCAATGTCACTAATTTATTTTATGAAATTTTTTTTTATTACATATTTTTTTAGGTTTTACGATGGACAAGTGCATCACCTCATACGTTTATCTCAGGACTTTTTATTCTTTCTGAATTACTTCCACTAACATTACCTGTGATTACGCGAGTCGAATTGTCCGCTCGCGAAAGTTCCCGAGCGATAAACGCCCGGTTACTTTGGTCTGCACATTTACATCCTCTCGCTTCACAAATCCATGAACTTATTGGTATTTAAATATTTTTAAATTTATTTAATTTAAAGCTTGCATTCATTATATTAATTCTTTTTTTTTTAGGGCTCTTAGCAAGTTCATCTTGCCAGCCTTTAGTCCAAATGCTCCGTCGAGTTTGTGTCCAATTATCCGACTTAGCTGCGCCTTCCTCCCTTCTCGTAATGCGAGGTGTTTTGGATGCCGTATTGACAGCAACAAATTCTTCTCTTACACCTGGCACCACCACAACGAGTTGTTTATTACCATGTTCGGGCCATGCCTCTCGACTCCTTGGATTCCTTGCTTCGTTAACAGGTCATGCAAGCGTGAAATGTGCACTTGTGCAATTAACGGCACGCGGGGGACCAGCAAAAAACGATGAACGCTATATGACATTAATTTCTACATTAACATCCATTTTACGGAAGGTATATATTTTTATGCTTATAATTATTATTGATGCTGGATTTAATTGATGATTGGAAAAAAATCAAACACTAAAGACCGGTTGCATCAGTTCGAGTCAGTTAGGTAATTTCTTGATAAATGGCTTATTTTTGTAATGCAGAAACCCTCTTAAGTAAAACATACGACATCTCATCATTTTATTGTTAAAAGAAGTAGTTATATTTGTTATTTTTATTTTGATTCTACTTCTTTTTAGAATAAAATGATGAGATGTGATATATTTTACAATATCATATAGGTTAGGGCCACTTGCATCAGATGTTGCCATTTTGCTTCCAATCGGATATGCTAACTTTCGAGTAATTCCAGACTAGATATGTGGTGAAATTAGAGCCCAGGTCTCTGTTATCTAGCTGAGACCCAAAGTTCTGTTTAAGATTTAACAAATGGATGATATTAGAAACACAAGCCTGGCACCGGCATCCAAACTTCACGAATATAAATGACAGAAGCAATCTGCAATCTATCGCTTTTTTTTGTTATTATTCATTTTATGTCAGTCAAGATTATATATCTAGGATATATATGCTAGCTTCACAAAACCTTTAATATTGAAGAGGGTTTGTTCCCTGGAAGAGAGTTTCTCCATTATAAAATAAAGATCTACTAACTAATCTAACTAAAGCAACCGGTCCTAAATATACAGGATATCTGCCAAAGGAAAAAATTAAATAATTCTAAAGCAAAGATTCATAAAAGAATGAAACAAAATGTATATTTTTTATTTTGAAAGATTTAAAATTCTGATACTGAAGTTTCAAAATTAGTTAGAGTTCATATAAAGAGTGGACAAAACTTTAGAACAAGGGTATCTTGAGGATGGAGAGGCCTGAACCTGATTTTAAAGTTTTAAGTGATGACAATTGACTTCAGTCGGGTCAAAATATTTAGAAATTAATAAAATGTGGTATTTATATTTATGGCTTTTGATTTATTTCAGGTTGCACCTGAGTCAACTTCTCATGTTCAATCTCAGGAATGTATTCTCTCTATTATTCAATCTATCTGTGATTCAGAATTATCCCTTGGACACGGTATTTATCCTTAAATTTATCTTTTAAATTTATTATTTGAATATTAATTTGTTTATATTTTCGATAGGCACCAACAACGAATTGCAAACGCTGGCCAACGCTCTTCCTCCCAGGGAAACGCTTGGGATTCTTTGCCATGCTGTTCTCGAACATCTCTCTCAATCAGAACACCCCTTGCCTACATCATTAGCTGCTGTGAGAGCTCTCTTGGTCATTGCCGAACACGATTATGGCTTTCAACAATTACGGACCGGCCTTGAACGCCATCCTGATGCATTATTTGTTTTATTTAATAAGATTAAGGACAATTTTATTAAGGTATAGGGAATTATTATTTTATTAATTCCTTTTTTGTGATTTTTGTTAATCCTTGATATTTTTTTTAAAGGATAACACCAGTGCGGAATGCCTCTCATTGTTGACAACAAGTTTGGAACTTTTGCGAGTGTGTTTGTCTTTAGATCCTGAAGAGGATCATGTGTTTCGGACGTTGACCCTTTCAGTGAATGAGCTAGCTCAATTTTTACATTGGCCAATTAATGATAATGAGACTACAAGTGAAGGCGATACACCAATTTCTCAAAATAATCAACATCCTATTTTGGTTATAGAGAAATTACTACAAGTTAGTAAAATAATTTTGAAAAAAAGTTTTATTTTTATTTATAAGAGGAATTGAAGAATTGAGTGGAACAATGAATAAAAATATTAATATTATATTGCTTGCTGGTAGTTCAATAATTAAAATAAATATTTAAGAATACGGTATGAATCTAGCCAGGAGGCCCTGGTAAGAGGTAAGGTAGAGAAACAGCCACCAAGATCGTTGCTGTTAAGTAATGTCAAAGCACGGATGAGTTTCCGTTGACTGGCCTCGAATAACAAGCGTGTGGAACGTCCCAGAGTTGGTGTATTAATTATATTAAAAATAAACATATATAACATATATATTGAATAATAAAATCCTAATGGCCTCTGCAACCAAAAATTCTTAAATAAAAAAAAAAAAATCGGGAATGACTTCCCCAAAACTTTCTCCTATATTCTTTTGGAATTACGTCTCTGTGTGTGTGTGTGTGTGAACACGATTGCTTAAAAATGCAAGCAGCCAGATCGATGAAATTTGGTATATGCTCCTTACACTAAAATTGTAGATTTCTATCAACTTAAATACGTCACCTGGAAGTAGTACTTTACCTAATAAGTTTTTTCAAAGATTTTGAAATTTCCAATTTTTTTGTTATATTTCTATTTACTTCCGATGTCTTTTTCATATTTTTTAATATATTATTTATTTATAATTTCAGG
Source organism: Euborellia annulipes (assembly GCA_023213315.1). NCBI lineage: Eukaryota > Metazoa > Arthropoda > Insecta > Dermaptera > Anisolabididae > Euborellia > Euborellia annulipes. Next base: position 77,935 of record JAKCPI010030238.1, on the reverse strand, counting down.
AATTGTTATCTTCTTCCTCTACAAATTGTGATCAAGAATCATTAGAATCCCTTGATGAAAATCTTACAAGTTTAATAAGATTACTAAACGAAGAGGGACATATTAAATCCGTGGACCATTCAAATAATGAATCATTAAATTCTCTACCAAATCTCTCCAATCCCGACACTCTATTAGCGCAATTCTCAATGCGCCAAGTGTATATTGTAACAAATTCACCAGAAATTGGGGAAGATGAAAGACTCGGAGCTGCTTATTGGTTGTCAATTCCTCTTACAGATGAGCCCGAAACCGAAAATGAGAACGAGATTTCGCAAAGGGTAATTGTAATTGATATTATCATGCTTCATTATTAATTATTAAATGTAATAAAAACTTTTTTTTAGGTGCCATGTGATTTACTCGAATTATCTCGTCAATTGATTCCTGAATTTCAACTTATAAGCGAAGCGGCTAAAATAGGTCGATTAACCAATGAAATTGAAACCACTGAAGCTCTTCCAAATCCGCCAGTTGGCACTACAAATACACCAGCTCCGGCTCCAACCTCATCTCTCATTGGCGTAGTGCTTGGAAATAATGGAAACGATCCCTCCCAAAATATCAATAATATCATAACCACTACGGTTGAAACTGCTAAAACAGGACGACCTTTCGGTAAGTAAATTTATTCCTAAGGTAAAACGGGATCAGACATACTGTCATAAATGATGAAAGTAATGAAAATCATCATATGATGTTCTTTCACATATAACAACTCCTGACTGCCTGGTGATGGTCGAATAAATTCCTTCCTGGCTGCCCTCATGTCATTGTTCAAACTATTATTTATTCTTTTTATTAATGTCGTCATTCATATAATATTTATTTTAATATTTACCAATCTTTTTAAATACTCAATAAGCACGCAAAATAGCATGTTAATCTTCATTGCATTTATTCTTACTAAAATTACTCTATAGAAATACGGCAATTATAATAAGTTAATTAAATAATATTTATTTTCTCATAATAATTATTAACCTGGATAATCCCATTTTGGCTGATATCTCCAATTCTCCATTATAATCACATCACAGCCACAACTTCAAAAAGCAACTATTTATTATCTCCTCATTTTATTCTATTATTAAAACATTTTTTTGGATTCAGGGGACCTCAAAACGTATATATCCATAAAAATCTCGACATCAAATTTTTATCCAATACTTTTTCTCTATATATATTAGCATATATATGCAAGAGAAAGTAAAAAGTGGTTTTCGCAACATGGTCTGTCTGTGTGTGTGTTCAATTTTAAGCATGAAGGAATTGAGCTATGAGGTTGAAATTTTATATTGAAGTTAGACACTCCCCTGGAGCGTGAAAATAAGCTTTGGAACAAATTCGGCCAAAAAGTACTAGTACTTTACTGATGTACCTTTTCACTTTTTTTCTATTTTCTCAAAATTTGCTCTAACGATTTTGATAAAAATTCATAAATCAATTATTCTTTAGATGGTCTTTAAAATGAATATTCTCATTTTGCCTTTGAAATCTTTTGAAGACCACTTTACTCTTGATCTTCTTAGAAAAGCTAGGAGAAATTGTTTAGCAAAATATAAATATTTTACCATGTTTATAAATTTTACTCCTTGAATTCAAATGTACCGTACTGTAAGAAACTTAATATATATCGACACAAAAAATCTGGTGTGACAAGCACAAAACATATGCTCTGCGACCAGTCACACCATGTTTTTTGATTTGTTTATTTTCATTGCTGTTCTTTGAACACTACTATTTGAGTTCCAATATATTTCGACTAAAACATATTTTAAGATAATAGAGATTAAATAGAAATACAGTATATTAATATTTTTAATGCATAGTATAATAATACCAATTTTATTTTTTTAAGTGGCTCCGATGCGAGGTAGAGGAGGCGGTTTCGGTCGCTCGATTCCTCTGCAAAGAGGTGGAGATCTCTTCAGATCAAGACCTCCAAACACTTCAAGACCTCCGTCACTGCATGTAGATGATTTCGTAGCCCTGGAAATTAGTGGACAGCAGCCGACTGGACCAACTGGTTATAATAAAATGTCAGCAACGGCAGCGAGTCTCCTAGTCCGTGGTGGAAATCCCGGTCCATTGGGGGGCGTGGCTCCCGGCGGATCAGGAGGTGGTGCTGGACCACCTATGGTTAGCATCTTGGGAGCTCGCAATACAAATCGAAACCTTGGACCTCGAAATTCGGGACGATTTTTTGGATCAACAACCCTACTTTCGCCTTATAACCGAAGACACGAAAATGGACGAGGTAAAATCAATGCATTTTACTTTCTCTTACCTAAATATGTTGCTATGCTAAATTTTCAAATTTAAAAAATGTTTTAACAAATTTTTAACAAATTAGAGTAGAGTCATTCCACGTCAAATCAATACACTTTTTAACCTCACCATCTCAGATTTCTATGAAATTTGGGTCATAGGTAGAGTCAATAGAGGCTAAGAAAGAGCCCCAATTCCAACTTGATATCTCAACGCGTTTAAGAAATATGGCGTGTTAAAGTTGTCAAAAATGGCAAAAAATCGACCTAACCACATCTATTTAAATTGCTATAAAATCTCTTAGAGATGAGATAGAGAGATGAATGAGGTGTCATTTTACAGCTTTTTAGATGCCCTTTCCAATGATATGCAATACTACTGGGGTGGTAATAAAAAGAAAATTTTTAATTTCAAAATCAAAAATTTTAATTAATTAAAACAACCCTTTCTTTAGATTTTTGCCATAAAAGTGCAAAAATATAATTTTTTTTTTTAAAAAGTACCCCTTCGAAAATTTTGAAAAAATTCTAAAATGGTCCTTCCTTAAAGGTTAAAAGATAATATAAGCCTCATCGAGGGATCATGATGGGATCATATAGAAAAATTAATTAAAACAACCCTTTTGTTAGATTTTTGTCATAATTAGTCACCCCATTGAGGCGTGAAAATAAGCTTTTGAACAAAATCAGCCAAAAAGTACTAGTACTTTACTGATGTACTTGTTCAAGTTTTTTTGATTTCTTCAAAATTGCCCCTAACCCATTTTGATTAAAATTCATAAATGAACTATTTTTTAGATACTTTTTAAAAAGTATATCAGTAAAATCTTTCGTGCAAATTGTTTGAAGTACACTTGATTGATGTAGTCAAATGATGTTTTCAAATTCATTTTCCGGGTCTTCCTTCCATAGAACCACTTTTAAATCCCTATTGGGATTTGCATGTTAATTTCGATTCAAAAGGGGGTCCCCTTTGGAACTTTTTATATATTTAAAAAAAAATTTCCCATGAAATTGTGTTTGTTTAGGATTCTCTATTGTGTATAAAATATCCAAATATGAGATTAACATTTTGAAAAATAATCAAAGTTTATTTCAAACAGTCATCATTTAAAATCCCTATGGAAAGTTTGAATTCATTGACTTTTTACTTATGAAACGTAAGTAGTCAAGTTTGCAAATAAGGTCAAAGGAAACTAAATATTAATATATCTTGACACAAGTGTGCTGTGCGTTAAGTCATACCAGATCTTTCCTTTTTTGTTATTTTTAATAAATCAAATTGAAATTTATTTTTTTCGATATTCATTTCATAATTCAATAGATTTTTACCCAAACTCAGCAAATTCTATTCAAGCAAGGTCTAAAGATGAAAATAGTTGAAGGTCGAGCCTTTCAAGGCTAAATTTTAGGAATAGTAAAGATCTCTTCGTAATTTCTGACTATTAACAACAAATTAGAAACTTAAATGTTATGCGTATAAAAAATAATCTTCCATAAATATACTTGAATGTTTAATTGAAACATCTCATGCATATCGTGCAGATAATAATTTCTATTATCATTATATTATGATTTTAATTAAGAGTAATATTTCTTGAATTTGAACGATAAATTCAACATTTTTGATGTTAGGGTGATTTATTTTTTTCATTTCTCAAACATGCAATCTTATTAAAAAAAATTTTTAATTCTCCTTTATCTCCACATGCTATATTGAAATAAATTTCAATTTTTTTTTTTTATAACTTTTTAAAATTCTAACTTTTAATATAAATATCTTTTTGTAGGATGGCCGTTAAATTTTTCATGATAAATAAAAGACCCAATACAGCTCAAAGTGCCAAAAAAAAAAAAAAAAAATTAATACAAATGTCGAAGTTTCGGCTGATTCTTCCGGCATTCAACAGGACATGTGCTATGTTTACATTAACGGAATAATCGGCCGAAACGTCGAGATGTGTATTAAATAAAGCATAAAAAGAATATTATTGTTTCTTTATTTGCTTTCGGCTGCCTCATTTCTCTTCATTATTGATCATACATTGAGTCACTAATCTTAATTTTTATTTACTATAACTAGAGACCGGAAAAAAAGCATAAAAAATGGAAAAAAGTGCTTAAAAAGCATAAAAAGCTTGAATAAAAAGTTATTAAATAAGCATAAAAGTTGAAAAAAGCATCTCATAAGCAATTTTTACTCATACCAATGGCGTATACAAATTTTTTTTTAAAGAAACTAAATTTATTCCGCCCCGCCCTGCGAAAAATTTTGTTTTTTGAAAAACCAAATTTTTTCACCCTGCGGGGTTTTTGGAAAATTTTTTTTGGGGGGCTGCCCCCCCCCTCCCCCTTATATACGTCCCTGGTGTATGCGTGTGAATGGGAAAAAAGTGTGTTTTTTAATAAAAAAAACAAAAAAATCATAAATATTCGTAAAATAAGTTCAAATAAGCACGAAAGGGAAAAAAGCATGAAAACTCAAAAAAGCAAAAAAAAAAAGCATAAAAAATGCAATCTCAATGGACTTAGTTTTGCCTAATTCGTATAGAAATTAAATATCTAATGGTTGCTTATAAAATTGAGCAATAAGCATTTTGCTTAAAATCCGGTCTCTAACTATAACACAGATACAGGACTAGTCTCTAAGTAAAAACCTTAACTGAAATCAGCGCTAATTCATTTTAACACCTCCTTGTTGCCCCCGGGTGTGGCATAGTAGGTAGCGTGCCTACCTCATATGCCAAACGTCGCGGGTTCGGACCCAGGCAGTCCGATGATTTTATTTAAGCCATTTGGATACCAGATGGCTTAAATAGAAATGCCTGAACCCTCAATATATATACATTAATTACAACGCTTATCGTCTAAAGTCTTAAATGGCCTGAGTTGCCGAAAAGACTGTGTGAATGTGTGTGAGTGTGAGTGCGAATGAGAAAATGTGAATGTTTTTTTATAAAAAAAAAAAAAACACCTCCTTGTCTAAATTGCTATTCTGTAAGCCAGTGGTTCCCAACCTTTTTTGATATGCGGCCCATTTTTTCCGAAATTTTTGATGTGCGGCCCACTTTTTCCGTAAAAAAAACGCAGAGGCCCAGTGTATCGTCCGCGGCCCACGGGTTGGGAAGCGCTGCTGTAAGCAAAAACTTTAACACTAAAGCGTTAACATTTAACATTTAGTCAGTAATGTTAAAAATTAATGTCATATCTAGGGGGGGGGGGGCTTTAATATTTTAATGCATAAAAATGGCGTCTTTAACCAAAAAGTAAGGTTCTGACTTAACACCCAATATATAATGTTAAATTTTAACGTCTGTTTTTAGAGAATAGACCTGATAAGCTTCTAATATTGCAATATAAAGATCTTGACGTGGTCAGATTAATTTCTTGTACCTTTTGAAAAGAAATAGGAATTTAATTTGCAAAAATAATGTTTTTATTTCTTTTTATAGGCATGTCGCGCGGCATCGGCATGAGTCTCCGCGGTTTAAGCGGCATAGGTCGTGGAGCGAATGTATCATCGGCTCCAGGGGTGGGCGTGGGAGTGGGTGTTCCAACCACAGTTACGCTAACTGGTGGTGCTTCAGGAGTAGTACCCAATGCTTCAGCAGTCTCTTCATGGCCTCCGGAGGTGCTTGTGAGTGGAGGCGGCGGGCCTGTCTCAGTCACTGGCACCCCTACCGTTGGAGTACGAGAACTTCGATTGATAACATCATCAGCGACTTCAACAACGCGAGGTGGCAATGTCACAGGTGGCCTTTGGCCTTTGCCTAAAGGGCCCGGGGTTGCCGCGGTCGCCGCGGCCTCACGTCGAGAATTGTTACCCCCAAGACATTCGAGAACATTTCCAAGATGAGATTATCTCACTATTTCTTCAAATTTTTTTTTTTTCTTTGGTGACTTTCTTGAATTCATTTTATAATAAATAATAATCGAATGCCTTAAAAAAATTCTTAAATAGACATTTAACAAAACACATAAACATTTATAAGAGCACTTTATTGATTTTAAATCAAATATACTAACTATATGATCAATAAACAAAAAAACAAAAAAAAAAAAAAAAAAAAAACTGAAATCTCAGCTTTATTTTAACTCACTAACATTGCAATACTATTTGGTATTGGATTTTAATTATAATTTTATGTAATGGTTCTATTTTTGAAAATAGTAAATGCCATATTATATATACATAAAAGGGTTGAATATTTGCTTATAAAATAAATAAATATATTTATATTTATTTATTTTCCAATTAAATAAACTGTATTATTCTATTATTATTATTATGATTATTAATAACACTAATTGAAACTTTATAAATATAAATATGTTCTCTTAAATGAAACTTTTATTTTTTTTATCGCATTTAAATTTATTTGCATTTAAAAAAAAAGGAAACTTTTTATTATCATGTAAATTATAAAATAAAAAAATGCAAGTATTGATTTAATTATGAGTCTCAGAAAAAGCTCAAAAAAAGGACATCATTAAAAAAATTTTAAAATTATATCTTGTATCATATTAAGTTTATCTATAGATTAACGCTCTTGAAAAAAAAAATAATCTTTTGTTTAATATATTTGACTTTTTATATTTTTACTGATTAAAACTATCGGGTATTAGTCGGATTATTCATTAATATATAATTTTTTATCATACTCCTTATTCCTTTATTTTTTAATCTCTTTCTTTTACCTATAGAGTTAGTTATTTAAGAAGTAGGTCTACTAAAAAAAAAACTATTAATAAATGAGGGCATTTGTATAGAGATATGAGCCCCTCTTCTTGTTTCGAGATGGCTTTTTGTCCTCAGAGACACACTTCATTAAAAAAAAAAATGTAGCAAAATTAAATCTCTCTTCGGTCATTAGTGTCACGAAGAGGTTACTCTGAGTAACTTTCATGAGAATAATATTGAGGTGGGTTCCCGTTTCCTTCCTCAGGAGAACTCAAATTGAGTGGGATAATTTATTACCACGAGGTAGATTTGAACTCGAGTTCTCTTCAACTTGAGGATTATAAGCTCAAAATTAAATAATATACGGTATTTATTTTTGTAATCTTCATAAGAGGGTAGAAAATGAGGAATGCAGCTAAGGTTTTTTCTTTATGACGTTTCGGTTCCGAGTTTGAATCATCTTCAGAGCTGGCGAAAAGTCATTATGAAAGTGTCACAGTGGATTTTATACATTGTTGAACCAAGCCTTTATATAATAAATATATATAAATGAATTCATTCCCCTCCGAGGGGGCCCGGGCCCATTGCGCTCCCACCTTAAAATAAAAAATAACTTTCATAGTTAAAATTTCAATTAAAAAAAATCATTTTCTTGAAATTTTTTTCCTCAGGGGGCCTGGGCCCTTTAAGCTCAAATCTAGTTTGATCTTTTTTACGACTCAGGATAGCTAAAAACGCAGATTTCAGTGGCTAATTTTCAAAAAATTTCCCATACCCCCAGATTCCCTCGGAAATCCTCTGTCCGGATCTGGTCTCGATAAATTATTGCAACTCTTTGCTTAGGAAATTTTGAAAAATTTTAATTAGCTTTATTTAATTTATTTAAATAAAAAAAATTGTTGGCATGAAGACCACAATAGCCTTTTATATAAGCTTACTAAAAAAAACTGAGTTTTTTTTGGGGAGGGGGGGGCCCGTATTAGTAAGTAGCCCCGGGGCCCGTCAAGTCTGTCTGCGGCCCTGCTCATATTTAATTAGATAAATTATAAATTTTAAGAATTATGGTAAGAATCCAACAGCCGACAAATAAATAAAAAATTTTAAAAATATGATAAGCAGCACGATCAAGTGAAAACTTCTAATCGATTATAAGTCGAGGCTATAGGAATATTATTACAAGGAGGTATATAGCTGAGTGTTGATAATCAAATAGGAAGAATAAAATGAGCAAGCAGCTAGTTATATTTCAATTTATTAATAAATTGAAATATAACTAGCTGCTTGCCCCTTTTATTCTTCCTATTTGAATATTATTACAGTTGTTATTAAGTGAATGAATAAATTGAGTATAAGTTAATTGTTAAAAAAAAATTAAAACATTCAGATAAACACACCAGTAGCCGGGAGAAAGAGAGGATATGGGATCAATCAACCAATCCCCCCCCCCCCAAAGAAATCGCGAAAAAATATAAATATAATATAGGGAGAGATTAGAAAACATTTAAATAAAAGAACATATTTTTTATGTTGATAAATAAAATCGCTAAGCTTGAATAAATGTTTAATTGTATTATCTTATGTATCAACATAAAAGATGTATTTTTATTTAAATAAACATTTTCTACACGAGCGTTTATGGCGCGTTTTTTATGGCCCTCCCCGAAAATTTTTTTCTGGCTTGAGCAGTGGCGTCATTTCAACTTTTTCTTGGGGGGCAAACATTTTTTTTTCTTAAAATTTACTTACAAATGGGTACTCAAATTTGGCCAAAACATATTTAATTTAATTAATTGTTTAATTTTGTACAGTTTGTATACTCGTAGATGTATTTTGGAGTATTTTATTTAGAATAATATAAAATTTTATAAAAATCAGAGCCCTTGGGGGGGGGCAAATGCCCCCCCCCCCAAATGACGCCACTGGGCTTGAGCTCTGCAGACCATGGTCAGCAAACAGAGCACACCACCGTCGTGCGCAGCTGTCTGTACCTCGCTAGCTCAGCTGAACTTTAAAAAAAATGTTTGCATTTTGTTTTAAATAATATCAAATATAAATCCATAAACCGCGAACGATATTTAATGCCAAAACCTTAAAAAAAAAATCATAACTCCCACCACAGAAACAAATCTTGACTGGATATATGATTTATAACTCAGGACTAGAATCTTTTCGTTGGTCAAAAAAAGAATGACAAATTTGATTGTATTAACATAAATCATAGGAGCAATCGAATTGTAAAAAAAAATCCATAAATAGTTGCCATGGTGACCGATGTAATCAGTGAAAATTGGCAGGCGAAGCAAGGGATTTGGTCCCTTCGTGGAGTGGTCCTAACAGCAGAGAAAAGGGTCCAGAACTAGTGAAGATGGACAATATTATGATGTCTGTCAACTAAGAATACAAGAGAGAGAAGAGAGAGTGGAGGTGGAAGAAGGAAAAAGGGAAAAGCGCACGCGTTTCTTGCCCTAAAGGGAGACCAAACCCTTCTTGATTTAGGCACAATATAAACAGGTGTGGAGAGGGGGAATAACAACCCCCTTTCATTTTTATATATCTCTCCTTTTCCTATTTAGATAATCATCATTTGATTAGTGTTTAGTGTCCTAGAAAGACTTGCTAACCTCTTTTATTATAAACAGTAATTAATCATGGCTCCTAAAAGACAGGTAGAAAATTTTTAAAAAATTTATTTTTCTCACACGCCTTTTTTTATTGTAATACACGTTTTGCAATTAACAAAAAAAAAAAAACGTATTTACCTTGATCCAGCGAATGAGATAACGCTTCATCAAGAGTCGATAGTTCGCTTCCCCCTGATTATTTTAGCTTACACCCCGGTTAGTTATTTTAGCGGTGAATGTGAAAAAATTTTACTATATTAAATATTCAATGATAATTTAAATAAGTTGATTAAATAAACAGCGTGATAAAAAAGAAAAATTTAGTGATTAGCCTGACAAATAGCCAACAAATAAAAAATAAATAACTACAAATAAATTTTAATTTTTATTGTTAGGTAATGGGGGTAGAGCCCTGTACGGGTACGGATAGGCTCGTAGGACCGGGCCAGGTTGGGCGGGCTTTGAAGTTCAAAAAAAAATTACGGATGTTCGGTCAAAAAAAATTATAAAAACGTTGTTTTTATTTTAAATTTAGTTATTATTGGTCATCATCAACATCCGTCTTAGGCAAAGAAGCTGCAAAGTCAATTTAATTTGATAAAAATCTCGTATAAATCAGCATATGAATAAATAAATAAATTTTTTTTATTTATAAATTTTTATTATATTAAAATAGGTACGGACGAGCTTGAAAAAATTTCGGGCGATTACGGGCGGCAGAGAAAAAACAAATACGAGCACGGGCAGGTAAAAATAATAGGACGGTGCAGGGCTCTAGAGGGGGGATTGTGCATTATGTTACATGTTTCTGTTATCATTAGGCTATAATTTAAAATCATTTAATTTTTAATTTGAAATTTAAAAAAAAATAATATATGATGGACTCACTAGGACTGTAGATAAATATATAGTTGAAGGTGTGAAAGTCAAGTCAGTCCAAATTTAAGATCCAGAGCTCACTGATGAAGGCACGCAGCACAGCGGCCGAAACCCAAGAGGTCTGAGGTTTTTATAAGAACGTTTCGAGAATAAATATAATTATTTTATAATAATATATTGCATTTTCATTCTCAAATCATTTGGACTGACTTGACTTTCACACCTTCAACTATATAAAAATAATATATTTAAAAAATGAGAGGGCGGCGCGGCAATTTGTTCTTGTGTAGGAAGCGTCGATACTGAGATACTGAAAAAGACAAAAAAAAAAGTTTCGAGATATTCGTTCATTCTCATCATCATGACTTCATTCTATTGCAGCCTCGCACTATTTTTATGATTTAAACCTTAGATGCCGAAAAAGACCTTAAATAAATTTAAAAAAAAGCATGATAATTCCTCAAACTTCACCTCTTCCCCAAATAGAAATCTACGTTACTGTCGAGTAGGTCATTTAAAAAGACCTTTTGGGTCAGGATCTGACCCCGCGGCTCATTGATTCGCAACATGATTTTTTTTCACTTAAAAAAATGTATGCATTTGTTTTAAATATTGTTAACAATAAAACCCTCTTAGAATCCTGTAGAAGAAAAAATTCATAACAGCCTCTTCCCCCGCCCAGAAGCAAATACTATTAATGTTATTTATATTAAAGATAATAAGGGGTGGACGAGGAGGTGATCATTCGAATCGTTCAAACCTCTGCCTTCTCCTGTTATTATTTACAAAAAAAAAGTTTTTTATGAAATAATTAAATAATTTTGATTAAAAAATATTTAAAACTAATAGCCCTACTTATTATCTAATACTGTAGAAGAAAAAGTATAATTATAAGTGATAAGAGAAATACTTATTCGCTTATTCATTTTGGATCAAAAGTCATTGCAAAGGTCATTAAGTAAAAAAATTTTGTTTATTTACATTCTAAATAGGTATTTGAGTTAGTAAGTCAAATTCCGCAGACATTTAAAGATAAATCACGCAAAGAGCAATCATAAGTAATCAAGTACAAATAACTTTTCTTGGAATTAGTGACGCAAAGGTAAAAAAAAATCAATCATAGTAATAAAAAAAATAATAATAAAAATCTCTAGACAAAAAAAGAATGAAATTTATTCAAAATAAGTATTAGTAGAGAATTAGGGTGGTCCTTATTTTTCAAGTTGCATGCTCTCAAATTATTTTTTATACTGTGTAAAAAAATTATATAAAAAAAATAGGTGAAAAAGAACAGTTTGTTTGTTTGAATGTAGGGGCTTAAGCTCAGAATTTACTATTTTTTCAAAGTCTTGGGGGGGAGCAGATGCCCCTTCAAATGACGTCCCTGATAGATGTGTTTTTGATAACTCGGACACCTGTATATAGGTCTAATTTTATTTAAATAATTTTCGAGATGTATTCATTTAGAATAAGATATTAATATTCAATGAATAAGTCAATTCGGATTTTACTAAACAGTAAACATTCTTACTCATTTGTTAACATAATCGAACTGAAAGATATGATTGACAAATAATTATGAAATTAAAAGAAAGATGAACAGATTTATGCTGAGGAACTTTGACAGATGAAACAATTGAATCTATCTCTCTTTAGAATCAGAATTCAAGGCGCATTGTCTTTATTCTATCCTAATTAGCCCACGGGATATTATTTAGACCCCAAGCACAAGAGGCGGATACTCTATCAGTGTGCTATGGAAGATAGCGTTATTAAAAATCTATTTTTTCTTATTATTATGTATTATTTAAGATAATTTTAAGCAATAAAAGATTTTAAATAATAAATTACTAGTTTTATTGGAATGTGAAATTAATTTAGTCACTTGTGGACGAAATCTTAGTTTTAAGAAAATTTTGAAAATTCTCAAAGTTCAAAGGCGATGGGCCGCGTGTTTTACATATGAAGTCAAATATTACAGACATTATTTTTTAATTTTTAACAAGACTGTGAGTGTTTTTTGATTGGTGAGGCCAAACATCCTTGGAAATCAAACCCAGGGCATAAACGTGCTGTCCATTGCACTACCCGGAAAGGCGGAGATCCTGGGTTCGATTCCCAGGGGTCATGGGATGTTTGGCCTCCCCAATACAGTCACCAATGGTGCAGATGTCGCGTAGAAGTTTTATGAACTGTTCCGCTCAAAATGTTTATCTAATGCTTGGTTCAAAAATAAAAAATCTAGACCCCCAATTTTACTTTTCTTTACGTTTCAGGAAATAAGTATGTGTGTACGAAGCTTTTTTTGTTTATATCTCTGGAATTATTCATCGAATTAAAATGAGTTTTGTCAAATTTGTAGTCCTAAGTGAGCCAAGGAAGTTAATCGGCTCGCAGGGAACGGTAAAATTATTATCGTGTACCACGCTCTTTTTTCTCAGCTTCCTCTGGCCCAAATCTTTTGCTTATAATTAGAACAATAGCTTCAAGGGCGGAAACAAATTTCATAACAATCCGTTGAGTGGTTTCACTCACCCGAGGTTTCGCCGCGCTTGGCATCGCTTAACCGCAACGATTGTGGTGACTGTTGCTCAACTCCGTTGGAAGCATGTCCAAGAATTTTCATTGTCATTGTAAATAAACTTAAATAGTTTTTTTCCCTTATTCAAAAAGATTTCTATCACATGTCAAGATGGTTTAAATATCAATCTATTCTATAAATAAATAATAAAATCACTTTTAGATTTCTCAAAGCCGAATAAATAAATAAATAATCGTACAATAATTAATCAAATTTTGTAATTTATTTCTCCTAAAATTAGTATATAAAGTTGCACGCATGAAAGGTAAATCGCTTTTTAAACATAGGCCTATATTTATATACTAATATCGGATGCGCGTCTTTTTTGGTTCGTTCGGTTTGATTTATTTAGTAATCACTATTTTACCCTAATTTATTTAATATCTTTCACCCCTCACGAATTGCGTTTCCGAATTCCAAAACAAATATAATAATGCACGTCTGTCACGAAATCAGAGAATAAAATGGATGAGAAGTTTTTAATTTTATTCCCTTTCTTATTAATACATCATAATCTAATAAGTTGAAAATTAATGTTTTTTTTTTTATATAATTTAAAAAGTTTAATTATTGATTAGAAAAATATAAATAAATGTTTTTATAATTATTAACTTTGAAGGAAATGGAAAAATATCTAAATTTAGATAATTTATGAATGCATGTATAAAGCCTAACGAATAGGGGCAAGGGTGCTATTATGCAGGATCCTGAAGAAGGAGTCGTTTGAACTCCGAAACGTAGACGTTTAGCCGGAGGAGAAAATCCGAATAAATTGGCCTGAATATCATTTCTAGATTTTTATTTAACTACATCCTTCTAAACAATGTCCACCAGGCTGTCCCATATCTTCTTCTGTAAAATATTTCTAATATTCAATATAGTGTAAATATTAATAATAGACCACTTAAAATTTGTTATGCTTGTAGAGAATCAATCAGGATTCAAGGGACATTGCAGTCAGGAAATTGAATAAAAATTTTTATTTAATTTTTTATTTCGGCGTTTTGGTCCCCAATTACGACCTTCATCAGGGCAAGTGTTAAATATATACGATCTTAGGAATGTTTATAAATGACATAGGCGTAGCCAGGAGGGGAGGAATGCAAACTTTCTAGTCCTACTCACTGTTTTTTTGCCTCTCATCTACCATCTTTTATCGCACAAATCTCAACCATTTAGAAGAATTTCAAAGAATAAAGACATTTTCACAATCATTATTTTTATTTCTAAACCAATTAATAATAAAAAATGTCCCTATCTAGCCAAAATCCTCAGTACGAAAGATGGCAGGCAAAAAAGGACCAGCGGTTCAACTACAACAGGAAATAAACAGCGATGAAGAGTGGGAGCAATTAATGCAACGAGAAGGCCTCATTGGTAAATTATTATAAGTATTTTTCCTGAAAAATAATTAAACTTAACAGCACCTTTACATTTTAGTTGTTGATGTTTATTCCGAGTGGTGCGGTCCCTGCATTGGAATGATTGGCAATTTGAAAAAGGTTAAATTAGAAGTCGGCGGAGATCTCATGATTCTTGCGATTGTAAGTATCAAATAAAAACTTGAACACAACAAATAAATAAAATATTTTTCTCAAATCTCGAGAGCGGGTGGAGGGGCAATTACTCCTTTTACCCTCTTGAATCCACCCTTGCGTTATTGGTATCATTTTTTGATAGTTGTAAAAAAACATGGCCTCTGGTCAACCGCCATTAATAAATGGCGCCTTTTAACTGAGCAACACGAATGTTTGTCTGCGTGTTAGGTTGCCTATCTTCAAGTTAACTGCTTTTTTCACATTAGGCTTATTCCCTTCTCAAGCAAATATTGTATTTAGATGTATTTCATGAGGAGCTCCTTCCCAGCCCTTCTGGCCCACACCTCTCGGCAGGTCCCGGATTAACCAAGTCGGAGTCATCCTCATTTTTAAGGCATTAGGCCACCTCAAATTGGGCCCTTTATATCTGTGGGGTGAGATTTTCTCCCACTTTTCTACTCTCGGCAATGTTGAATTAATTGAGGCAAGCTGGACTCGAACCCGAGTTGTGTTTTCTTTTGATAGTACTTAACAGTGGTGTGCTGTGGCATGGAAACAATTAACAATGACATTCCATAATCCCTCGTCCCCTCAGTGGATTTCTTCCTTAGGTCGATAATTAACCGAATGAATTTACTTTACAGGCTAAATCAGATAATATTGAGGCTTTAAAGCGTTTTAGAAACAAAAGTGAACCAACATGGATGTTTTTTGGAGTGAGTAAATTAGTTTTTTTATATAATATTTCTAACTATGTTAATGGCTATATATTACAATAGTAAAGCAAAATATTTTAAAAACCATTCGAAATATCGAAAAACAAGAGTCGCTTTAAGAGCACTACATTTCTATGCTTTAATAGGATCTGAAATAAAAATTTTAAATTTCAAAAAAATTTTGAGTCACATAGACAGAATTAAAAAAAACACATTTTTTTTCTCACACTCACACACACATTCACACAGTCTTTTCGGCAACTTAGGCCATTTAAGACTTTGACGATAACCGTTATTTTTTGGTATCCAAATGGCTTAAATAAAATCATCGGACTGCCTGGGGTCCGAACCTGCGACTTTCAGTATAGAAGGTAGGCACGCTACCAACTAGACCAAGCCCGTAGGCCCAGACAAAATTATAAATTACAGTAATGAACAGCATTTGTTGATAAACTACGGTTGTTTCAAGATTTATAATAATTGGTATTTCAGAGCGGCCAATATGTAAATCTTATGTTTGGCGCAAACTCTCCAGAATTAAATAAAATGCTTTTAGAAGAACTTGAAAAAGAAAGAAAAGTATTGGAAGGCAAAGCAATCCGAGCTGTCGTATGTATCCTTTATTATTTATTTAATATATTTTGTAAGAAATGAAGATATAAATGTCGGGATTATTGTTTAAGATTCCCCCTGGAGAAATGGCAGAAGCGGAAAGAATTCGTTGGGAGGCGACTGAAAAAGTTCGTCTAGAAGAAGAGGAGATTCGTAAAGCAGAAGAAGAAAGAATAAAGCTCGAGAAACAACATCGTCTCATGTCAAGATTGAAAACATTCTTGCTTGATGTCTCAATTATAATTCATTTCGATTTTGCTACAAGACCTCTACCAGAGCCTGAGATAATACCAAGTGAAGAGTCGTTTATACAGAAATTTAGTGAAGAAGATGAAGAAGAGTTAGAAGAGGAAGAAGAAGTGGAACCGAAAGAGGAGGAAGTAAAGGAAGATGTAGTGACAGAAACGACAGAAGCACCAATGGTAAATTTATTTGTATCTAGAATATACATTAGAATGCTAGATATATATTTCTTTAATATTTTTCTAGGATGATGATGAAGAAGAAGAGGGACAGGAGAAGTTAGGATATGTAGTTCCAGGATTGCAGGAGGAGCCTGAAGAAGAGGAGCCGAAACTGTCACCACTTGACTTATTTAAGATTTCGCTCAAAAAAACAGGATTTTCAATTGCAAGGCAAATTAGAGCGAAAATGTGCGTTGAAGAAGTAGCAGAAATATTTAACGTTGATCCAACTACGTTATTAAGAACCGAAGTCCATGTAATAATGAAATTTTATTCTATCTTTCATTTACCTCATTTAATTTTTAATTTTTAATTTTGTTTTAGGAGGCAATGCATTTGAAAATCATTGAAAAACGAAGGGAGCATTTGTACTATGACGATAATGACGGCCTTCCTTATGATCCAATTAATAAAGACAACCTAGATGAGATCTATATGATGATTTATGGAGTACCCCCTCCTCCCTTAGTGAGTATTTTTACATTCTTTAAATACTTAAAATAAAATCTGCGATGCCCTATGGCTAGCAAGACCAGAGAGAAAATAAAAAAGACAAAATTTTACTATTAGAGAAATAGTAGCATTGGATATTCTAAGATAGGTGAGTAGAAATTTTGTTTAAAAGGAAGATAAAAAGATCTAGAAAGCTTCCTGAAATATATTTCAAGGTTAAATAGGAAATACAGAGAGAGTAGATAATATCCAATATTTTGGTAAGAAAATTAGGGAATACGGACAAAAATATTTGCGTTATTGGCTCCATCATAACCCAGCATATATTATTTTTCTAGCATGTTCAAGAATCCAAAAAACGTTATTTCCCGCATGAAGAGAAGGAAGTATTTGAAGAGGAACTGCATCTTTCTGATTACGGTATAGGTCAAAAAAGTGCAGATCAAATAGAATCAATAAAGGAGGAAGAATTGAATTTTGATGACGAAGGAATTTTGGGTTTTGACGAAGAAATGGAAGAGGAAGAAGAGGAAGAAGAGATTATTGATATGTCGAGACAACCGGAGGCTGATCCCGAGTCTCTTGCTGCCCAAACTACAAACCTCTATGGATTACGTTCTTTCTATACACCTGGAAATGTTGAAGAGAAAGTAAATTTGATTCGAAAATATTTCGAATCATTTATTGTTAAATATTACGAGCCAGAAATTCCTCCACCACCACCTGCGATGGTTATCGGTAAGCAATATTAAAATCTCCTTTTTGCAATAATTTAGCTTGTGTATAAAATATTCTAATGCAAATTTAGAGCATCTTATCTTTCATTAGAGCCATTTTTAATAATTTTTTTCTATCCGGGGAATTTTTAATTATAGACCACATTTTTGTATTAATTATTTATTATTTGCACAGTATCTATATATTTTTAATAAATAATTAGAAATTCCCCTAATAATAATAATTCAAACCACAAAAGCTTTAATAAACACATTCGTGATAATTTTTTTTTTTTTCAGTCTATAATGCTCATGATCGTCGACCAGTACATCGCTTGATATTAGCTCATGAAGAAATGGTCTTGATGTACGGTTATTTTGACTGCGATGATCCCACTAAAGCGAAACTTTTAGCGAAAAAACTTAAATATTATGAAGGTCTACCATATACTATTAAGAGACCATTGTAAGTGCATAATCATTTTAAGTTAATCATAAAAAAACATTTTGTATGTTTTCAATAGACGGCGCTTAGCCTTTTCACAAGATATGCTTTTACTTGTAGCTGTTAATATAATTTTAGTTGAACAAAGGAAGAAGTGACTGAAATTACCCCCACCACAATAATGAAACCACACCTTCAGCCAATCATTAGTTATATGGCCATCGTTTATGCTCATCGTTTTTCTTCCTTTGTCCAAACTATGGTATACATAATATGTTTGAATAAATGTTAATTAATTTTTCTATTTAATCTTTTACAGCACGGATAAATTGGTGGTGGTATTGAATGTAACAAAAGAGGAGCCTATGTTAACTTTTGTAAATCTTGTAACTCCTGAATACGTTACACCAGAAACCGTAGATGGAAATATGGATATAGTAAGATGGTTCCCGCCTGAGGAAGAAAAGAAAGAAGAGGAAGAAGGAGAAGAGGCAGAAGCTGCTCCCAGAAGAAAGAAGAAGAAAGACGAAGCTGCAGGTCCAGCTGAGGACTCTGGCGATGAACTTGAAGACGATGCTCCTGATTACTTATTGGATTCAGAATCTAAAGAGAAATTGCTTCATAAGGAAGCTGAAATAGATGAAGAGGAAGAAGAGAGGATACCAATAGATGATGTTGTCATTCCTGATGATAGAGGATCAGAATATGAAGGTGAAGGCTTTGAAGAAGAAGGTTTGGAAGAAGAGGAAGTAGAAGCAGATGAAGGTGGAGAAATTGAAGGTGAAATGGAAGGTGGTGAAATAGAAGGAGATGAGGAGCAAGATGAAGAAGGAGAGCATGAAGAAGCTCCTCCGGAAGGAGAATCTGAAGAACCTGAAGAAGAAAAACCTGCAGCTTAGATCAACACTTTTTTAGATTTATATTTAATTGTATGAATTTTGTAAATAATTTAAATATAATAAAAATATGTACAGTCATTTATATAATTTGGCAAAAATATATATTTTTTAAAAACCTGAGGAAGATCCAAAACGTCATCTTTCATCCATGGCAGTAAAAAAATAATGCTATTCGTTGCATATTTTCTCTCGCTTCATATTTATTTTAATGTTCGGCTTGAATTGGTTCAATTTGGTTTTAAGCTTTCCAATTTTACAACGAAGGTCAATGTCTTAAAATTTGGCTGCAAATGGCTGATGAATTGGGATGGGGGGAGAGAAAGAGAGCGTTACTGGCTCGTGCAGATGATTAACTATTAGAAGGATGCAGGCGAGAGTGAGAAAAGTGCAATTGAGCTCGAGATGTGGGCAGAATATTACATCGATCGAATTTCATTAATAGTAATAAAAAAAATGACCTAACGACATAACGAAATGAGATTTAACAATTTGAAAATAAGAAAAAGAGAGCGTCTTTCCAGAGACCTTACTTTGTGAGTAGGTACCTGGATAATGACCACGAGCATATAGGCGGAGTCAAAAAAAACTTCAAAACTTTTTTTCTAACCAAATGTTTTTTATTATAGCCAGTCCAGGTAGGTGTAGAGAGCATATGAGCGCCACATAATAAAATATATTTGGCTGCTAAAAGTCTTAAAGAATTATTGTGGATCCTCCTCAAAATGATATATTTTATAATAAGATTTAGGACTGAAAGGGGGTTTCATCATTACAAGGCTAAGGACCGGTTGCTTCACTTCTAGTCAACTGGCAAACTTATCCGACCAATAGCAAATTATCGATATAGAAAACAAAAACGCTCTTAACCTTCAAAGGTTTTATTTTTTTAATTTTGCCCTTTCGGCTACAGAGGCCATTTAGGGGTTTTGAATTTTTATTTATATATTTTTATAATACAAAGTACCGATGGTTTCCGGGGGACGTTCCACACGCTGTTTGCTCGGGGTTACCAATACAAACTTTCGCCGCGCTTGGCATTGCTTAACTGCAACTTTCGAGTTAAAAAAATTAGTTTTTTCACTTATAATTAGCTATCTGAGGTAATGAAGTATTGTGAGCTTACCTACTTATAATAATAAAGGTATTATTTATAAAAATTATTAAAAATAAAATAATTAATTAAAGCTCATTAATTTTTTAAGAAAAATTTTAAAATTTCCAAAAAAATAATTAAGTTATGTGTTGCTAATTTCAAGTTATACCGAACTTTGGGTCTTTTATAACTAACACCGACTTTGGACTCATATTTAATAATATGATTAGCAGAACTCGAATGTTAAAGTGAACTAGTTTTATCCGAGGGATAATTAGAAGTGAAGCAACCGGCCCTAAGTCGCTTAACCAAGCTTTTTTATCAATTACTAGAGAATCAATATGCACTAAAAAGGCTGGAATATTTTCCAATCCCACTCAATTTGCAAATATTTTTTTTCCGTTGACCCATTATTTTTGTTACAAAATAAATAAAGTTTAGCCTTGATTGTGGGTGAGTGGAGAGCACCGTCATGCGGTTCACTTATTGAAGCACTCGCCAAATCAACTGGAGGTCATCTTTATGGGCTAAAGACCAAAATAAATGAAAAATCAAAGATAATTAGGCGCAATAATGAAATTGGGAGACGACATACAAAAAATTGAATCATTTATTTGAGAAACCCCCCATAAGTCAGATTTTTGGCGAAAATGAGTTTTTGTAAAAAATCGATTGCTATGTTGAAGACACATTGTTTGATAAAGAAAAACCATAAGTTCTGGTGTATTAAGCAGTCTAGAGGAAATATTACATGTATTTGAGAAATCCTATAGGTCAGTGAGCTGTACTGTTTATACGCTAGGAACGCCAGTGTAGGCCTACATGGTGGGCATGGTGATGAATAATCGAAATTTCTTGAACTTTTCAATTATTTACCCCCTAAGAAAGCGTCATTTTAAATTTTATTAAAATCAGGGGCGAGGCCTGATATCAAAAAATTTTTTTTGCGGAACCATTTTGATTTTACGAAACCAAATTTTTCCGCCCTGCGGGAAATTTTTCCCCTTCCATGACAATCATTTTACCTTTATTTAGGGACACAAAAATTTTTCCGCCGAACCAAAATTTTTTCGTCCATGTGCCACCCGTGGAACATTCCCTCTTTTTCGGAACCAAAATTTTTTTCAAACATTTCGGGGGGGGGAACCATTATTGTCTCTATATCCCTATAGGTAAGTATATGCATTTGGAATTTTGGAAAATTTCGGGGGGGGGGGGCACGGGCCCCCTCAGCCCCCCTTATATACGCCCCTGATTAAAATCGAGTGAAAAATTAAAAAAAAATAATAATTTTAGGGGGGGGGGGAACTTTTTGAAATGTCCAATTTTAGGGGGAGGAAGAGTTTGATATAGAAGAATTCATGCCCTTGGCATCCAATTATACCATATTTAACAAAAATATTTTGTATTTATCGCACTATTTTATGTTTATTTGAGAAACCCCAAAAGTCAACGAAATTTAAAATTCAATATAAATTCATGTATATGTGATCCAAGGTATTTGATATAGTAAAAACGAATCAGACTGAAAAAATGTCCATCTTTTGTCATTACCAACTTTTATTCAGTTTTTTCAATTTCCCAAAAGTTGCTGATATATAGGGTTTCTCAAATAAATGATTCACTCAATCATATTGTTAAATTTTGTAAATGACTTGAAAATATACGAGAAGAGAAAAATGTGGCAGCGAATGTAATTGAAAATGATTTGCAGCCCCCACAGATCACCTGTCAGCCAGTGCAGGAGTACTCTAATTGAGCTCCTCTTCCAATTGCTCGATTTATATAACAGCCAGGCGAGAGTCATTGAAAATGATTTGCTCTGTCTGAGGAGTGAGTGGTTATGCAATCACTATAATACTATTACACTCATTCGTTGGGTCAATTTTCTCTCGTCTACTTTTTTCCCCATTTACCTTTAATTATGTGATTTTTTAATATTTGTTATTATTTAACATTTAAAAAAAAAATAGATTATTGACGTCTTGGTATGCTCTCTTCCGTGTTTTGTTTATTTTTATTAAAAAGCTGGTGTAACTGGTCGCACAACACACAATTATATCTTCCCTAATAATAATCGAAAGTTGTGTTCTGTGCTTGTCACACCAGAATTTTTGTGTCGACAGGCGACATGTATTTAGTTTACGCCGATATATAAAATTCAAGATTTTTTTTTTTTTAAACATTCACACTTCTTTCCCATTCACACACACATACACGCAGTATTTTCGACAACTTAGGCCATTTAAGACTTTGATGATAACCGTTAATTATTAATATATCTATTGGGGGTCCAGGCATTTCTATTTAAGCCATTTGGTATCCAAATGGCTTAAATAAAATCATCAGACTGCCTGGGGTCCGAACCCGCGACATTCGGTATAGAAGGTAGGCAGCTACCAACTACTCCAAGCCCCGTGGGCATTCAGCATTCAAGATGTTAAAGTAATAAAGATAGAAAAATATTTATATTTTGTTACCATGGCAACCGTTTCTCCTATCTTTCCTATGAAGAACAAGAGTAAAGTGTGCTTCAAAAAATTTTGCGAGCAAAATGAGAATATACATTTTAAAGAGCATCTAAAAAATAATTGATTTATGAATTTTAATCAAAATCGTCGGAGCAAATTTTAGAGAAAATCGAAAAAAACTGAAAAACTACATCAGTAAAGTACTAGTAGGTACTCTTTGGCCGATTTTTTTTAAAGCTTATTTTCACGTTTTTAAAAGTTGATCTGCTCCCAGAAAAAGTAAAAACCAGTCCCGGAACAACAGTTAAAATTTTAGGGAAAACAAAAAAGCATCTTTATTAAAGAGAAATATTTTGGATTTAGAAGAAATTATTTATTTATTCCTAGTTAGAATTTATCTACTTATTTAAAAAAAAAAGCTTGAAGAAAACCGAAACGTTTGGGCAAGAAGGACTCGTAAATTTAAAAATAGCTTGAGGAAGTTGAAAGTTGTTATAAAAAAAAAGGCTTAGAGTTGGAGTTGGAGTTGCGTGGAGGGTGTTAAATGGCCAATGAACTTAATAGATAAATCACGCGTCTATTGGCGGGACATGTCGTGGACAGGCCGACACTCAGGCTAACTTAACATTAGGGCAGTTGATCTTGAAAGCTCCAAACAAATAATAAAAAAAGGGAATTTTTTTTTAAAGAAAAACAGAATAGCGCAAAAAGAAGAAATTACGAATAGAAATATATATTTTTGAATTGCCCTCGGGCTTAGTGTAGTTGGTAGCGCGCCTGCCTTGTATACCAAGGGTCGAGGCTTCGGATCCCAGGCAGTCCGATGATTTTATTTAAGCCATTTGGCTACCAATGTATGTGTGTGTGTGTGAATGTGAGTGGGAATGGGAAAAAAGTGTGTTTTTTTAAATTAATTAAGAATGAACGGAAATTGGCTTGATACCAGGGACGGATTAAAGGGGAGTGGGGAGGGGGCGATCGCCACCTCGGAGAAAAAATTAAAAAAGTTTTAAAAACAAGTCATTTAAAGAGATTATGGTTTTTTGTCTA
Source organism: Euborellia annulipes (assembly GCA_023213315.1). NCBI lineage: Eukaryota > Metazoa > Arthropoda > Insecta > Dermaptera > Anisolabididae > Euborellia > Euborellia annulipes. The sequence continues at coordinate 54,407 of JAKCPI010030238.1, read as the reverse complement.
AAATATATTTTTACATTTATTTTAAACTATCAATTTCAAGTCTCATATCACCTTAAGGTGTTAGAAGATATTATTAGGGTCCGACCGAAACAAGATTTTCAGCCGAAACCGAAACAGAAACTTGTATTTCTTATAAAAAATTTATATCATTTTACTTTTTTTTTTTTTTTTGAAATTTTTTTTCCCCTCCCGTGAAAATCATTTTACCTTTTTTTTTAGGGAGACTAAATTTTTTGGCCGAAATCGTAACCGAAACCGAATATTCGGTCGGTTCCTAGATATTATTTAAAAAAGTTTCATCCCCCAGAAACAAGGGCGGATACAAGGGGGGGAGGTCAAGGGAAAAATATTTTTTTCGGAGAAAAATTGTATTTTTAATATAAAATTTTAAAAACAAATACTTAAAAATTTGATTTGTATATATATTCTGGTAAACAATTTCAGAATGCACCTTTAAATTACCGATAATAAGCAAAAATTGTGTGCTGTGCGACAGGTCACACCAGATTACCCTCCACTCCCCCCCCCCCCGAGAAACTCCTCTGGGTCCGCCACTGCTCAGAAAAGCCCTCCTGTAAATTAAATCTTTCAACCAAACCCCGGGTCGGGCCCATGCGACAAAAATTTATTTAAGGTTAATTGGCTACTAGTCGGTTTAAATAAGTAGGAGCGGAGCTAAATGGCCTCCGATGCCGAAAAAGAATTACGCGGCACAGTCTTTTACAGGCAACTTAGGCCATTTAAGACATTTTACGATATCTGTTATTTGTAAATATATCTATTCGGAGTCCAGGCATTCTTATTTAAGCCAATTGGTATCCAAATGGGTTAAATAAAATCATCGGACTGCCTGGGATCCAAACCCTCGACCCTTGGTATACAAATTAGGCGCGCTACCAACTACCCCAAGCCCGAGGGCAAAAACAATTATAGCCTATTAATAGACTAATAATGAAAATTGTTTTAAATTTATTTTTGGCTTGTTTCATGATAATTAAAATATTTGTTTATTCGTACTTGAACCAAAGATCAAAATTTACCGTAATCTCTCTTAAGAGCTAGAAAGAGAAAGAGCGAGATAATGTGCGAATAATTTAATTTAAATTATGTTTTTGGTAATTATGAAACATTTTGGCTAAATAGTAATGAATTATGAACTTGAGATTTTTTTTTAATATTAAATGACGATGTCAGATGATTTATTAGAAGACAAATACAAACAAATAATAATCATTAAAAAAAAAAAAAAAAAAAAAAAAAAACAATAACGAAAGGTCATACATGAAATGATAATTTAATAGAAGAATGAGACAAATAGAAAACAGGAAATCAATTTTTATTTATACGAAAAGATTCAAGATGCATGTAATTTTATTATTATTGTTTTTGTTTTTTTTGCATTTTATTAATTTTTAAGATAAATATTGCAATAAGTAATTTAAAAAAAATAATGTTAAATAAGTGATATTTAGTATTTTAAAATTTATCTGGAGATAAAAACATCTTTTAAATGTGAAAATTTTTATTTCATCCACATGTTATTAATCCGAAGAGGATCCAGATCTTCTTTAATTTCCCATTCCCCTCGCACCCAACTAATTTAAAAAAAATATTCCACCCCCTAAAAATAAACTTTTTGTTTATTTTTCATTCGGTTTGAATAAACTTTGAGATGCAGCTTCCCTGTAGTAAAAAAAAAAACGTGAAAATAGCAAAAGTGCCAAGTAAATATTCCACGTCAGCTCACCCTGTTAGGTTAATTCTGTCTTGATAGAACATCAAAATTATTATTTAAATATTGGTTGTAGTAAATTACTAGTAGAGCTGACCCGCCGATCCCAAGTTGTACTTAGATATTGATTCCAATAAAGATTTTTAATTAATTTTAATTTATCTTGCAATTATTTCACTTTCAAAATATAAAATTTCATCCTCAGGACCTAGAAATATATTATATTCAAGATTTTTCAAGAGAAGGAATAATTTCCAAAGAAGAATGCAGCTAAATTTATTTCATTTGATTTTCATAAAAATTCTTAATCACTTGCTGACGTTTCGGTTCGGGTTTGAACCATCATCGGAGGTTGATGTAAGTAATTTAACCGAAACGTCAGCAAGTGATTAAGAATTTTTATTAAAATCAAATGAAATAAATTTAGCTGCATTCTTCTTTGGAAATTATTCCTTATCATCTTGAATATAATACTACAGCTATATAACAAATATTCAATTACTAAAATTATTATACATAATATTAGTAAATTGCTAGTAGGGCTGGTAAAATTTTATTGGGAATTTTAAGGTTAGAGATCAAAGAGCTCGGACGGACTCTCTCAGGATAAATATTTTATGAAAATGATTTTTTTATTATCCGAATTTTAAAGTTTTAACTCCAAAGGACAGGTCTCGCTGGAGAGTCCGGCCTCTGGGGATAGAGTCCCCCTGTCACACTACAGGTGTGCATAAGGGTGGTTCAAAACAGAGGAGTGGGAGGGGGGATTTGCCTCCCCCCCCAAGGGCTCTGATGTTTGATGATAAATTTTATATTATTCTAAATAAAATATTTCAAAATATATCTTTGGGTATATAACCTTTAAAAGAATAAGTAATATTAATTAATTAAATATCTTAATTTGAAATTCCTATTTGTTAATTTTAAGAAAAAAGTTTGCCTCCTCCCTCCCCCCTGTTAAAATGACGCCACTGATTCAAAATGAAAATTAGTGTAGGTCAGGGATCTCTATACTTATTGACACGAGAGCCACACATGATGGATGTCTCGGGTAATTATTGATTAAATGTTAATACAAATTGAAAGAATTGAGAATATGGAATGTCTAAATAAGTAAGATAAGTAAAATTTTTGATATTTTATCATAAACATATTTGAAAATGACATAATTTATCTCTCAATTTAGTCTATTTTTGGTACTGTATTTATTTAATTAACTACACGTGTTTCTTATCTATTTATATTTCTGTCATTTATATATTTAACCAATCGGTTATTTATTTATTATGTCTGATATATTTGGAAGTATTCTTATCGCTTGGTAAAAGACTTAATTTTCCAATAAGTTTAATTTCCAATGGTAGCGGAATAGAATTTTTCATTTAAATATTTTCTCAATCGCAATATTTAATTTATATTTGAGCCGCGGTGTTAATGTCAATTCTTAGGGCCGGTTGCTTCATATCTAGTCAATTAGCAAACTTATCCGACCGATAGTAAACAAGAACACGCTTAACGTTCGAGTTTAAAAAAATGAGTTCTTTCACATAAAATTAAGGAAAGTTTTGTGAAGTTAGAAACTTAATAAAGGCTTAAAAATTATTAAAAATTAAAATATTAAATTAAAGCTAATTAATTTTTTAAGAAAAATTTAAAAATTTCAAAAAAAAAAAAAAATAAACAAGGGTTACTAATTTTACCCCTTTGGGCCCTAGATAACTAACTACGATAATCATATGATTAGCTTAACTAGATGTGGAAAGATTCAAAGGTCAACTAGCTTATCTGAGGGATAACTAGTTAATTAGATGTAAAGCAACTGGCCCTAAGAATTTTCAGAGGAATCGGGGCACTGACTTCCTGGGGATTCCCCAAGATCTCAGCATCCACTTGCACCAGGACTCCGCCATCGGATATCTTCTGCAATCACCCAGAAGGTGGATATTCTGGTACACGCCAGTAAGCTATTGATATTACATTAAATGAAATAAATAATTTTTTTGCTTGTTCTAGATTCTATCTGAGCAAAGCAAAAGTCATAATCAAAGATGAGAGAGAAAGAGATGGAGAATCTGACACTGACATCTGATAACAAGAGTTGGCTCTTGTGTGTGTGTGTGTGTGTGTGTATCTGACAGCTGAGGTCCAGAGGACTGACATGTCTCAGTCCAGTGGCGATCGGCGGCAAGGCAACATCAACATCAGGACAGCCGGCCGTCGCCCAATAACTCCATATATAAACAACAGCAAAAACAACTACAATCCAAAGACTACACAACTTATACAAGGTAAATAAATAATATAAAAGTGGTGTGAAAAAAAGAGGAAAATTGTGCTTTGACTTATATTTTTTATGAAATTTTAATAAGCCAGAGAGTTAGTTATTTACAATAACAAATTCATTTCTGTAAATTCTTCATTTTTTTCTAGTGCTTCCATCTTTATTTTTATTATTATATTGTTCCTCCAATTAGTTATCTTAAACTCTTAATTAGTAATAATGAGGCACTCATTGAAGTCGAACTCACGTTGAAGGTATTTTAATATATAAACTAATAACAAATTTTGGAGTTTAGGCTATCACAGTTGTTATCATTAATAAAAGAATTTGATTTTCGGTTTAACTGTGGTTTATAATTACAACGTTTCGGGCACTATAAGATTATATCTGTGACAATCTCGAATTAGTTTAGAAAACAAGATGAATTGTATCTGAAGAAGGCCTTAGAATGAATGCCCGAAACGTTATAATTTTTACAAATAAACTGAAAATCAAATTATTTTATTAAAACTAATAACGAGTTTGATTTTCAATGGATAATAAATTAGTAGAGAGCAAATGAAAATTTAAGCTCGTAAGACGTGCTTAATTTATAAGTAAAAATATCAACGGACACGGAGGACGTAAGTGTGAGTTCCTTATTTTCACTATTTCTATAAAAACTCAATTCCTTTTTTCTAAAATTTAGATAGAGAAAATTTTTCCCATTGCTGAGAGAATTTTCTAGTTTTTTTTTGGCTCTCAAGATCAATCTAGAAATTTTGTTTTATCTAGCAAATTTATAAGCAAATTCTATCTCATTCTTTTTCATTATCACTTCCTAAATGGAGCGAATGTTTGGTCGTTTTATGCTCAAAGGAGTTCAGATCATTTTTATCTATTTCGTAGATTTTAACTTTGAATACGAACTCTTCATCAGGACAAAAATTGATGCCAAATTGTCAGATTAGTTGACGTGGCACTGCAGCAACGTTTTTACCAATTTATATTCTCTTGAAAAATTCCCTTTGCAGTTTGGAGGTGAAATTCGACCTTTTTCAAGAGAATATAAATTGGTAAAAAAAGTTGGTACACTGCCATGTCAACTAACCTGATAATTTGACATCAATTTTTGTCCTGATGATGAGTGTGATCGGCACTCGAAACGTTGACAAAATATAGACTTTTAATTTTCGCCTTGACTGCCCATATACCACATTCTCATATTATAATATCCAGCCATCAAGAAACAAACAACTTGTTGTAGTTTATTTTAATTAAAATTAATTAATATGAACTGTATATTTTTGTACTTTTTGGTATTGAGTAAGAAAGTTGGCTTGGAGGGAAATGTAAGTCTTAGCTTGGGCTTCCACAACGTGCGTGTGAGTTGAAGTGATTTCTTGATAATTCCAATAAAAATTTCTGGAAGATAGGCAACCGGCAAACCTTTCGTGCACACCATTCACCTTTCTACCGGAGACTAATATTTTTTTAATATATTCAGTTTACCAAATGGCTTATTATGATTGTAATTTATTCTAGGAATATTCAAAAGAAGGGGAGGAAAGTGTGAAGGCAAAAATTAATAATAAAAACCTTCGAGACGGTGATGTCGCTTTTTCTAAACATCCATGCATTATGAAATAGTTGTAAAAAATTGATAAGCTTAGGCCTATACATTATTTTCGTCTTCATAATTAATTAATAACAATCATTTAATTTTTTTTTTTTTTGAAAAAAACATTCACACTTTTTTCTCTTTCACACAAACATTCATACAGTCTTTTCGGCAACTTAGGCCATACATAAGACTTTGACGATAACCGTTATTTATGAATTTATCTGTATTGGGGTCCAGGCATTTTATTTAAGCCATTTGGTATCCAAATGGCTTAAATAAAATCATCAGACTGCCTGGGGTCCGAATCCGCGACGTTTGGTATACGAGGTTAGCACGCTAACCTCTACACCAAGCCCCGAGGGCTCAATCATTTAATTAATAACTATTCCATAACGCAAGGCCTGAAGATGCTTAAATAAAGAAAAATCGACCGCTTAAAAGATATGTAATTATTTTAGCCTTCCCACTCCCTGAGTAGACCTATTATGAACGAAACCAAAGAGCAATATTTTTGATATTGAGGATCCCTAACATAATTCTGAAATACGAGTTTTGAAAGTGCTACAAGTACTAAATATATTAATAAGAAGGAAAATAATTTTTTTTGTCTTTTCGGCATTTTACATCAGTTTAAATATATTTAATTTAATAATTTGAGGATAGGTGTAAGCTAGTTTCTTGGCAATATTATACATAATCTGGAATATTTAGGAAAGTTATTTTTCTCATAGTCAAGAAACTAGCTTACACCAATCCTCATATTTATAACTCGGTTTTGCCACATTTTTTGGTAAACAAAATTTATTTTTTACTTAAAAAATTTTTTTTTTTAATTTCTAAATTTTCTTGTATTAGCTACCATTAAACCGGCTGCCATAGTCCTAAAATAGGTTAGTAGATTGTAGCTCAAAAAATCTGGTGTGACTGGCACACAACTTTCTCTTACCCTTCGGCAAGAGTAAGTTGTATACTGTGCTTGTCACACTAGATTTTTTGTGACGAGATATATTTAGTTAACTTGACCACTTGCATTTCATAAGTGAAAAAGTAAAAAAAAGTCAATTAATACAAAATCTGTGTATTTTAAATGTTGACTGCTTGAAATAAACTATTTTTTTTTTTTTTTTAAATGTGTAAAAAGTTCCCCCTTTTGAATCGAAATTAACATATTAATCCCCATAGGGATTTAACATTGACTCTATGGAAGGGTCGGAAAATGAATTTGAAAAAAAAAAAAAAACTGAATTACATCAGCAAAGTGTATTTCAAACAATTTTCACGAAAAAATTTTACTGATATACTTTTTAAAGAGCATCTAAAAAATAGTTTTTTTTTTTTTTTTAAGACTCACACTTTTTTTCCCATTCTCACTCACATTCGCACACCCATACACACAGTCTTTTTGGCAACTTAAGCCATTCAAGTCTTAACTCTACGATACCCGTTATTATTATATTGGGGTCCAGACATTCTTATTTAAGCCATTTGGAAACCAAATGGCTTAAATAAAGTCATCGGACTGCCTGGGATCCGAACCCTCGGCCCTTGGTATACAAGGCTACCAACTACGCCAAGCCCGAGGGGTAAAAAAATAGTTGATTTGTGAATCCAATTTAATCCAAAAGGGAAAACATCATGGCAACTATTTCTCCTATCAATATCTTTCCTGTAAGAAGAAGAAGTCTCTAAGTGTGTTTCAAAAAGATTTCCCGGGCAAAAAAAAGAATATACATTTTAAAGAGCATGTAAAAAATAATTGATTTTTGAATTTTAATCAAAATCGTTTGAGCCAATTTTGAGAAAATCGAAAAAAAAACTGAAAAAGTACATCTATAAAGTACTAGTACTTTTTGGCCAATTTTGTTCAAAAGCTTCGTGTCACGTGCCATGTGCGTGCCTAAATTAAGTATAAAATATCAACCTTGTAGGATCTCCGGTCTTATCTCGGTTAAATCTTATCTTCCACCAGGTATGATGAATCACCGAGACTTAATTAACATTAACCAATAAAGTAAGCTTATATAAATTGATTATAAACCTAGTAAATGATGACTGATCAGTAGTGCCATTCTAATATGATAGAGTGTAGGTGATTAATAGAAAGAGAGAGCTAAATGGTTGAGATGTCTGGGACGGGCGATGAGCGACCTTGGCCTAGAATCAGACAACCAATTGACCATCTGATATATTCAAACAAATACACCATACTACTTTGGCCGCACTCTTATTGCTTGTGATTTATGGTATGATTAGTTGGTTAGTTTGAGGGTGGGAGGCACAAATTTTATACATTTATTTATAAGAGAATTTTTAAATGGACGCCCTATTAATAGATTAGACTAGTTGCAAGGATGTCACAAAATTATAAGAGATTTTTACGAATTAATATAGAGGCGTACCGAGGCAGTTGGGGGCCTGGGGCGACACTAGAAGAGGGGGCCTTTATAAATTTTGTACCAGAGGTGTAAGCTTCTATTGAATTTTTTTTTTTTTTTTGGGGGTGCTCATCTTTAAATATCCCTCTCCTCCATACACAAAAATATTTTTAAAATACCGGATATCCCTGAACCCCAAGGGGTCAGAGCCTATCAAAGAGAAATTTTAATTAATTTTTTTTTTTTTTTTTAACTTAATTTTCCGTTTTCATTTGAGCCTTGGAGGCCTCGGGGCCTCAAAGAGAAATTTTAATTAAATTTTGTTTTTTTTTTTTATCTAAATTTTTTATGTTTTTACTTGAGCCCTGAGGGCCCCGGGGCCTCTCAAAGAGAAATTTTCATTAAATTTTTTTTTTATAAATGTTTGGGGGCCTATGCCGGCTCGGGGCCTGGGGCGGACCGCCCCCTCCGCCCCTCTCCCCTCGTTAGTAAATAATTAAATATCAACGGATATCTTGTTATTCTGAACTACCCATTTGAACTGAAGTACTTGGTGGTGCGGGATAGGCGAATAAAAATATTTCCAACAATTATAAAAGTTTCTCTAGATCAGCGATTCTCAAACTTATGCAGCTGCGAAGCCCTTGAAAGGCATACATGTATAAATTTATATGCTGTCTCATTATTTGAATATAATCGGAGATGGATAATAACCGAAACGTTGAGATTTGGGAGTTTTACTACCAGTTTAAGTCAAGAGCGGATCCAGAGGTGTTTCTCGGGGGGGGGGGGGGGGGGGGTAATCTGGTGTGATCGTCGTCGCATAGCACACAATTTTTTCTTAATTTCGGTATTTTAAAGGCGCATTCTCTACTTGTTTGCCAGAATATAATTACAAATCAAATTTTTAAGTATTAATTTTTAAAATTTTACGTTAAAAATAATTTTTTTTTTAAATTTCGGGGAGGGGTAATTACCCCCTTTACCCCCCCCCCCTCTGTGTCCTCCCTTGGTTTAAGTGAACAATTTTTTATCATAAAAAATTTTAGTTGGATGTTTTATAACTGTGGTTTTTAAATTTCTTCTATCTTGAGGATTTTACTTTTAATAAGACCAAGAGCCGACTTGAAAGAAAAATATATTTCATATATAGGGTAAGAGGAAGTAAAAAAGCTGGCATAAAGAAAAGTAAATGTCTATGCACGGGTAACCCGTGGTCACCATTCACATACTCACAAGAAGTGATCTCTGAGGGTTTTTTTACTTTCTCTTACCTCTATATATATGTTAATGAAAGTATTGGATTCATGTGACATCGAATTTTTGACATGAATCATGTCAAAAATTTGATGTCGAGATTTTGATGTATATGCTCGTTTTGAGGTCCCCTGAATTCAAAAAAGTGGTTTTCGCAACATGATTTGTCTGTGTTCAATTTAAACCATGAATGGATTGAGCTATGAGGTTGAAATTTTATATTTAAGTTAAGCACTCTCCTAAGGTGCGAACATAAGCTTTTGAACAAAATCGGCCAAAAAGTACTAGTACTTTACTGATGTACTTTTTCAGTGTTTTTCGATTTTCTCAAAATTCGCTAAAACGATTTTGTTTAAAATTCAAAAATCAATTATTTTTTAGATGCTCTTTAAAATGTATATTCTCATTTTGCTCTTGAAATCATTTGAAGTATACTTCACTCTTCTACTGTACTTCATAGGAAAGATACAGTAGGAACATGGTAAGAAATTTGAATATTTATTTTAATGTATATGAAAAAACTCATTTTTTAACTTGAAGATTACGCGTGTTCTTATTTAAAATATCGATGATTTGCTATCGATCATATAAGTTTGCTAGTTTGCTAGAAGTGAAGCAACAGGTCCTAAGTGCCAAAATATGTGACATAGTTATTGTAGGCCTAATTAATTACAATACAAGCTTCGAAGAATCGCTTAAACGCTTGCATGCTGAGTGCAGTCTCTCTTCTCGTATGCGTTTCATTTAAGAGTAAAAAGTAATTAGCACTCATTTTGTTCTAGAAAGAAATTCAGTGACTAACGTAAATTTTACTAAACTGACGTCTGACCACTTAAAGTGATCGTTTAATGCTTACTTACTAGAAAATTTATGACGCTTATCTAGAATGCATGGGTGTCTGTGATTCCGTCAATGATACAAGTGAAATGAAGTAACGGACCCAGAGGGGGGGGGACTTGCATAATTTCTCCCCTCGCTGTATTTTATTATTTTCTCAGATAATTTTTTGTCATAACTTGGATTTGAATTAAAGCCTTCATTTAATTGCTCAGTAAATCATTTCCAAATATACTATAATGTGTACTCAGATTTATTTAATTATTAATATTTGTGTTTATTTAAATAAATATTCCATTTAAATATAACATCTCATAACAGTAAAATATGTTTTTTATTTACTTAATTTTTGAATTAGTTTATTTTATTTATCATTCGAGTTCATTCCATTCCATTTATCTCAATGAAAAATATTTTTCCCAAAGAGTTTTATTTATTTGCAGGATTTTTTTTTTTTTCAAATTATCCAAGAAAATTATGAGATAATTGGTGTATTGAAAATAAAATTCTTTAGGGCAGAAGTAAAACTTGATGATCTAAGGCTCGCTTTCTTTCGGTAAAATAAATCCAAAATATGCAATAGATATTAGTCATTAATTTAGATACCGAAATAGAGAAAAAAAAATAATAATATCAATATAAGTTCGGTGTGTTATTTTTTTTTCTTAAAAAAAAACACTCACTCTTTTTTCTCATTCACACTCACACTCACACACACATTCACACAGTCTTTTCGGCAACTCAGGCCATATAAATAACCATTATTTGAATATACCGTATATGTATTTGGGGTCCAGGCATTCTTATTTAAGCAATTTGGTATAACCATCATCGGCATTTGTATTGAGACTAACGCACAGGATTTAGGCAACCCTAATGGCACACGCTTGTATTGGAATTAGAATCTTGTCAAAATAGAATGTGCACCTTTTTCACAAAATTCCATAAAATATTCAATTTTCAAGTTATAAAAAAATAAAAGTTATCCCCAAAAAAAATAAAGGTTCGGACTAACTGTAAGCCGAGCGCACAACTTTGCCCACCCATTCAAAGAAATAACGCATCGTCAGTGGCGTCATTTGGGGGGGGGGCAGGGGGGGCATTTGCCCCCCCCCCAAGGGCTCTGATTTTTATAAAATTTTATATTATTCTAAATAAAATACTCCAAAATACATCTACGAGTATACAAATTGTACAAAATTAAACAATTAATTAAATTAAAAATGTTTTGGCCAAATTTGAGTACCCGTTTGTAAGTAAATTTTAAGAAAAAAAAATGTTTACCCCCCCCCAAGAAAAAATTTGCCCCCCTAAGAAAAAGTTGAAATGACGCCACTGCGCATCGTTTGTTTATTTGTTTTGATTTTGCTCTGTTGCTATGATTGATTTTTTAACAAATTTATGACAAATTAGGATACAAATATTATATATCATTTTACTCGGGAGAAAGTCTAGTTTCTGAACATATAAAAAAAATTATGTAAGGTTATGTAAGAAAAAAATATTGCCCGTCCCCTCTAGAGCGCTCCCTAATGGTCCGATATTTACCAAAAGCTTTTCAGCTCTTGACCTTTACCTCTAGTTTATGTGTGCAAAACAGATTCTGGGATTCAGGGGACCTCAAAACGCATTTTGGCAGCTTCAAAAAAATTTAGAATTTTTTTTACGATTACATTAATTTTACCTGCCCAACCTATGGTTGGTGGGCAAAGTTAATAACTCAATACAGGCGTGTGGCATTTGGGTTGCCTAAATTCTGTCCAGGAAATTTGTTTTCTTTCCAAAATGTCTTTAAACATCCCCCGGGAGCGTGAAAATAAGCTTTTAATCAAAATCGGCCAAAAAGTACTAGTACTTTACTGATGTAGTTTTTCAGTTTTTTTCGATTTTCTCAAAATTCGCTCCAACGATTTTTTTTTTTAAATTCAAAAATCAATTATTTTTTAGATGCTCTTTAAAATGTATATTCTCATTTTGCCATTGAAATCTTCTAAAGACCACTTTACTCTTGTATTTTATAGAAAAGTTAGGAGAAATGGTTGCCTTGGTAACAAAATATAAATATTTTCCCATAGTTATATATTTTACATTTGAATTCAAATGTTCCGTATCGTCGGGAACTAAATATATGTTGTCACAAAAAATCTGGTGTGACAAGCACAGAACACAACTTTCGATTACCGAAGGTAAGAGAAAGTTGTGCTGTGCGCCAGTCACACCAGATTTTTTTTTAGGTAAAAATGTAACAAAAGGATTTTTGGTATCTCTTGGGAGGTGATGGGAATTACGCCTTTCCCCTTGAAAGACGTTTGTATTTTTATTTTTTTTTCTCAGCCAAATTAGCCTAGTTGACTAATTTATAGAACAAAAACAAACACTATATTGTATTTGTTTATAGATAGTAATGAATGATAATTTTTTTACATCCGGAAGTGTTCAGAATTTCTTTCAGTCAGCTAATTAAGTGCGCCATATTGGAGCCGCCATTTTGATCTTGTTTGAGGTTAATCTATTTTTTTTTTTTTTGTTTTTCTAGTGAAATTTCAAGGGAAAACAATTTCCAAATATAGATAAATTTAAAAAATAAAAATATATTTATTTATTTTGTTTTTAAACAATGAACGAAAGCACTTTTTTTTAAGTTGCATCTATTGATAAAATAAATATTTTTATCAAGCAGTCTGGTTATTTATAGATAGTTATTAAGCTAAATTGGTGGATGATTGATGTCAGAATAAACGCTTCCTGCCCGATTTGAGTCATCCTGCTCCTCCCTGAAGCCGATGTCTGGCGCCTTTTTGGGAGAGTCTGCTCCTGCTCTCTTTCTATAAGCGTCGCGAAATGAATAAATGACAAGATGTTCTTGGAATAAAGTCGATTGCAATTAATGCAATTGACCACTGTGCATTGAGGAATGGGGTTCCGGGCTGACCTATCATTATCATTAATCATCGGCTCTTCTTTTAGTTTTTTTGAAAAATTTAATACTAGTTGAAAAGATTTAAAAAAAAGACTAGGGTGTTGAAACGTTGTCTTGAATTTTTATTGCAAAATCCCTCGAAAACAATTTGTAAATTCGGGAATTGTCCCGACATCTACGATTACTTCAATTTAGGTATAAACAAAAAATAATCTAGTGAGTTATAGCCTAATAATGAAATAGATCGCTTTTTAATCACTTTTGGTAAGCTGATAAAAGATGGGACCCATTTCTGGACAGGGTGTTTATATATACTTAAAAATTAAGTGAATCATTCTTATCAAATTATGCGCAACACATTAAAACGAGCGTATAATTATCAATTTAAAATTTTTATCATAGGCCTATTAATTAATTTAAATATAATAACAATCATTATTGATATTGCTTCAAGTATGTAAATTAGGCCTACATAATATATCTTGATCTTTTCTTAATTAAATCTAATTAAAATTTATGTAAGCTTATAAAAAAAAACAACTAAATATTACAATAGATATACAATTTTATTCAAATATTCAACTGAAGAGCTTTTTTTTTTTAATATGTCCTGCAATGAATGTCGTATCTAGCCAGGGGAGGGGGATTATGAGAATATGAGAAGAATTTGAATTGGGAAAATAGGCAATAAAATTTAAGTTAAAAAAATTTGACCATTTTATTCAGTGGCGTCATTTCAACTTTTTCTTTGGGGGGGGGGGGCATGGGCGTAGCTAGAGAATTTGGCTGGGGTGGGCCATGGGACCAGCCATCCTCGCTGGGGGGAGGCGTGGGACCAGCTTTCCTCCGGGGGACCTGGAAAGCCCAATATTTCTCAATTTTTTCTTGGGGCAGGGAGCTTCCTGGGAGGGGAGCCACGAGCCTTCTAGGGGGGGGGGCAGGCTCCCCCCGGCACCCCCCCCTTGGTACGCCCATGGGGAGGGGGAGGGGGCAAAGTTTTTGTTTTCTTAAAATTTTTTTACAAATAGGGACTGAAATTTGGCCAAAAGATATTTAATTTAATAGTTTAATTTTGTACAGTTTATATACTCGAAGATATATTTTGAAATACTTTATTTTGAATAATATAAAATTTAAAAAAAATCAGAACCCTTGGGGGGGGGGCAAATGCCCCTGTAATGTAGGCAATGTATTCTCATTTATTTGCGTATTACTCAATTGAATTATATTAATTTTAACAATTACTAGTTGTTCCTGGTTTAATATAAATTTCATGATTTTGTAAAATCTGAAAAAGTATTAATTTAGCTCGATCATTGCTGCATAACTCAGGTTGGGATAACCATTAACCCCCTTTGAACAGAAAAAAAATATTATGATTTTAATCATATAAAAGTTCTACCCTTCCCTTCTTGAATCTGCCTTTCCTACACAATAAATTTCGGCCCTCACCCTTTTAAAAAAATCCCCACTAATCTAAATTCTATTTAAATAATTCACTAATATCCAGCTGACTGTCATTGTTTGAGTACTCTCCCCCCTGTTAAAATTTAGAAATGAAAATTTACATATTCAAAGATAACCTTTTCTAGAATACAGGAAAATTATTTTCGTTCAGTAATTTCTAAAACTTTGTGTTACGATTTCAGCAGGATATTCAAGTCTACTGGTTCAAATAATTTAATCAAATTTAAAGAGGATTGTATTAGAGTAAAGTGAGGGTGCATCTCAGGCGAGACATGCTAGTGAGTGTCGAAAGAGGAAATCAAAAAAGGGAGGGGTAGTCCAGAAAGGGAAGCGCACTAGTTATAATAGAAGCTGCCAAATGGCAGTGGAGAGGCTAGTATACTAGTTTATAAACCCCCGCTGGAGAAAATGCGCTTTGCTTTCATCTTATTTAATTACTAAGCGTTTTAATTAATTTTAATCAATTTCAATATCTAATTGCAAATATTTACTACATCCTTAATAACTTAATTAAATTTTTTTTATTTTTATTTATAATTATAAATTATATAATTTCTTGAAAAAAAATAAATAAAATTATTCAAATAATAATTTTATCATATTTATTACAAATTTTCAAGGACATGTTCCGATAATTGTGCCTAATACACGTAATTACAATATGAACAAGGGAAAAATTGTTTACGATATTTTTTTTTTTAAATTTGGCAAATTGAGTGTCAATTTTGCACATTTTTGACAATTTTGTCACATTCATTGCTTTGTGCTAAATTTTGGTATAGAAAGAGGAAAATTCGAACTGTCTTCTTGAGTTTCTTTTTTTTTTTCAAGTCTTTTCGGCATCTTAAGTCATACAGAATTTGACGATACTAATTATTTTAAATACGATATAAGCTGAAGGGAAGTTGCTTTTGATGTTATAGGTTGGAAGAGAGCAAGTACGGGTGAAACAAATAAAGAGAGCCTTTGGATGTCAAAAGCCGAAAAGGAGACGTTTCGGACAAAATTTTATTTGTTCATCCTGAGTCCTTGTAGGCTAATTTAATTAGGCACAAGTTGTCATTGTTGTTGCGGCACAAAAAGTCTGTGCACACATAGGCGCCGGAACTGGGGGGGGGGGGCGGGAAGGGTACATTGAAAAATAAAATCTAAATTAAAAAAAATCATTTTTTCCAAATTTTTTTTTTCAAAAATTTTAATTTTATTAAAATTGTGATTTTATTTAAATTTTTTAAAGTTTATAGTAGATTTGTTTTTGTTTTATACTATTTGAACATATTAAATGATTTTAATTTTCTAAAAAAAAATTTTTTGCCCCCCCCCCTGATTCAAATTCGTTCCGGCGCCCCTGGGTGCCCATGTATATTTTTTTTATAAAAAGAGAATCTCTAATAGACTCTCACGAAGCATTAAACACTCGCCCGTTTGAAGAAAATAAAATAATACCAGCCCTTGCTGTGGTAACTTGGGGTTGAGTCTATCTATATAAGTAACTAGTCGCAGCCCGCCTTCGGCGGGCTTTCCCTAGCCAGGGGCTGCGCCCCTGGACCCATTGCTCGCCTTCGGCGAGCAAGTTTATTCCCAATTTGGGATATTTCTTGTTGCAATGCAAGTGTTAAGATGTTAAGGAAGGATCTTATATTCAAGCGAGGCGAGGGTACCGATTGGGAACAGCACAAAAGGGTCTGTTTATGACTGTTTAAAGGGTCAGTCACCTGAGTCGTCTCTTCGTTTTTCAACTGCTGCATAGCCCCCACCCCCAGCCCATAGTCAGGTAGGAAGCTGGTCCTCAGAGCATAAAGGACGCTCTCTAATTTCTAGCCAACTTGTTGATTTTGTGTTCCCATATTGAAGAAATTTGATTATAATTAATTTTCCAAAACATTTAAGAGATTCAAATTATTACTACGTTACTCCCAGAGCCATGTATTATAGGTGTACTTAATTTCAAATGGATTCATTGAAAATTGTGGATTTCTATAGAACATATACATACATATTTACATACATACATACATTTTTCCCATTTCATTTTTATATATATAGATAATAGATAATAAGAAAAGAATCATTTCATATCAATCAAGATCACATCAGGCCCTCGGGGATTGGGGTAGAGGTTAGCGTGCTAACCTTGTATACCAAATATCGCGGGTTCGGACCCCAGATAGTCCGATGATTTTATTTAAGCCATTTGGATACCAAATGGCTTAAATAAGAATGCCTGGACCCTAATATAGAAAAATTCATAAATAACGGTTATCGTCAAAGTCTTTTATGGCCGAAGTTGCCGAAAAGACTGCGTGTGAATGTTTAAAAAAAAACACATCAACATTCAACATAGCAATTGTCAAAATTAGTTAAGGCGTTATTTCATGACAAACTGTCTTCTATTTTAATAAATCTGTCGAATCTAATTCTAATATGCCGATCCAGAATTACTTAGATATTAAAGTCAAAAAAAAAGTTTAAATTAAATTAATCAAAAATACTAGATAATATGTTTCAATATATCGAAAGTTATAATAATTAAAGACCGGACAAAAAAAGCACAAAAAAGTAATATGGAAAAAAGTGCTAAAAAAAACATAAAAATCTTGAATAAGCATAAAATTTAAAAAAAAGCATCCCATAAGCAACTTGGAAGGGGGGGGGAGTTAAGAAGGCAATTATTTTTAATTAAAAATTATAAAACTTTAACTAAAAATGAGCAGATTTTTTTTTCTGATATATAACATTATCTGTTCCTCTTAATTTATAGTCCAATTTCCCTGTCATTACCACAATTGACAAGTTACTCAATTGGTCCAGTTCGAATTCTCTCTCATTTTCACTTCAATGTTTATTTTAGTAAAATTTAACATAATTGTCTTAACTTGGGGCAGTGTCCCGTTCGCATCCCGACTCATGAAACATAAATTTATTTCAAATGAATTGGCTACCACTAAGGTAGAGGGGGGGGGGGGCGGATCGAAAAAAAGCGCAGGAAGTAGGAAACATTTAATTTAAAGTTGTATACTCAAAGAAATTGACATAAACATTTCCAAAAATGGAAGGAATAGTTTTTTTTATGTTTTTGAATTTATCTGTCGAATGAATAAGCAGTCATCTTGACTGCACTGAAGAGTCAAAGTCTATGCTAAGGTCAAGCTCTGTTTAGGCCCGGTGGATGTTATCAAGCCCAAGAACATGGAATCAATTCTTATTTTTTTTTTTCTTAATTTTTTTCTTTAAAGTTAATTTGATAACAGTATTCAATTCCAATAAGATTTATCAATTATAAATAGAATATTAAATATATACAAGTATAGTATGAATGTATAATTGTTTTGACCTTAAATAAATCTTAGATTAGAATATTTTTTTAAAATAAATTAATTCTTTTATCCTTATTATATTACCAGCATCAAAAATATTTGAGAACACCTTGAAAAAAAAAAAAAAAAAAAAAATTATTTTAATTAATGGCAAACTAGCATGATCTACGAGTCACACAACTGCAGAGACTATAGGGTCGTTGTCCTTCTTCCCAGGGGCGGCTCTAGGATGAAAATATTGGGTAGGCAACTTTCCGGGGGTGTCAAGATTTTTAATTAAAGTTATTGTTTTGTGAAATAAAAACGTTTACTTACACAGAAAAGGATGATATTTTTTTAACTAAAACAGTGGATATTAATTAAATAACTATTAAAATTGAACTCTGTTGTAGCTTATGCCAAAACCGACATTATTATTGGGTAGGCAGTTGCCTACCCTGCCTACCCGCTAAAGCCGCCTTCTTCTTCTTCTGCTTCTTCCCTTTGAAAGTTACTTATTAATAAGTAAACTCCTATAATACCTGAACGAAAAATGGAATATTATAAGTACTCAAGAAATTAAACGCTCAGTTTTTTCTTAGTAGAGGCACTTCTGTGAAGTTTTTCCTTAAAAAAATATTAGATTTGTTTGTGGAAGCAGTGGCGTCATTTCAACTTTTTCTAGGGGGGGGGGGGGGCAAATTTTTTTTCTTGGGGGGCAAACATATTTTTTTTTTTTTTCTAAAAATTTACTTACTACCTAGATACTCAAATTTGGCAAAAGATATTTAATTTTGTACATATATACTCGTAGATATATTTTGAAATATTTTATTTAAGAATATAAAATTTAAAAAAAATCTGAGCTCTTGGGGAGGGGGGGGGGCATTTGCACTGCCCCTGCCCCCCCCCCAAATGACTTCTGCTCCGGACCCCAAATTCTTATTAAAAATTAAAAAAATATTTTCAATAAATGTTTACTATAGTCTCGCACCAAATTAGGTCATGAAAACAAAAATATTTTTATAAATTTATTTCCCTCTGGAGAGTGTATGCAGTGGCGTCATTTGGGGGCCCCTCCCCCAAGGGCTTTTATAAAATTTTATATTATTCTAAATAAAATATTTCAAAACCTATCTGTACAAAATTTCTAATCTAAGATTTATTTAAGGTCAAATTAAATATCTTTTGGCCAAATTTGAGGAAGTAAATTTTAAGAAAAAAAATGTTTGCCCCCTCCCTCCCCCAATAAAAAGTTGAAATGACCGCACTGAGTGTATGAGATTTGAATTTTTTTTTTAAATGATATACAGCCTCTGCTGGGATCCACTAGATTTTCATAGATAATACTAGGAACTCTGAGAGCAAAATAACAAATTTATCAGTGGGGTATAAATCTCCAGGTCTCGGGCTTTTTCAATTTCAATCCAAAATTCTTATAAAAAAAAAAAAATATTAAACAGGCGTAATCAGGATATTCCTATAGGAGAGAGGATTATGACTAATTTTTAAGACTCTCCTGTTTGTCATTAAGCAAAGTTTTTTGGAATTTTTCTTTTGTTAATAATATTTAAAACAAATGAAAATTTAAATATTTTTCTAAATAAAAGGGCGATGTTTCGAATTCTTTCAAGCTGCCCTCGAGACTATTTTTCCCTCTCCCCGGAAGAGGAGGTTCACCCCATTCCTAATTGCGCCACTCCCAGGATGTTTTAATTTAATTTCCTTAATTAAAATAAAATATTTATAAAGTATACATCCTCGAAAGACCTATATAATATTGTTTTTCAATATAAATGTGTTTTTAAAAGTAGGTCGGTTATTTTAAGAAATATAAAAATATTATTTGTTACTAACGAGATGAGCTTATCTTTTTTTTTTGTACTGTTTCCAAAGTTTAAATTGATTTTTCTTATTAATAAATCAAAAACACATAAATCATATTATTTTATAATATTTAAGAAAAAAAGTTCTTGTCCTTAGATTAGGGATACAAGGAAAGAGAATCTGATTATCTCTATCAATAAATATTTTGTCAATTTTTTTTTTATAAAAAATCTGGTGTGACTGGTCGCACAGCACACAACTTTCTCTTACCCAAGAGAAAGTTGTGCACTGGGCTTGTAACACTAGATTTTTTTGTCTACATATATTTAGGCTCCGACAGTACTTTACATTTGAATTCAAGATGTAAAATTTATTAGTATGGGAAAATATTAATATTTTGATACCATGGCAGCCATCTTTCCAATTGAGTACAAAAGTAAAGTGGTCTTCAAAATATTTCAATAGCAAAATGAGAATATACATTTTAAAGAGCATCTAAAAAATAATTGATTAATGAATTTAAAAAAAAATCGTTGGAGCTAATTTTGAGAAAATCGAAAAAATACTGAAAAAGTACATCAGCAAAGTACTAGTACTCTTTGGCTAATTTTGTTCAAAAGCTTCGTGTCACGTCCCATAGGGGTGCCTAACTTAAATATAAAATTTCAACCTCCTAACTCTTTCCGTTCATGAGATATTTTGTTCACAGACACACAGACAGGCCATGCCGAGAAAACCACTTTTTTTGATTCAGGGGACCACAAAACGTGTATTTCCATCAAAGTCACGACATCGAATTTTTGACATGAATCTAATACTTACTCTCTATATACTTTTTTTGAATCTGCTCTTTTTTATGGAATTATGTTGTTTGTTATCTAGATGCGGAACAGTTGGAAATTCCATTATTTGATCATCATTTGGACTCTACTGACAACAACCGTGGTGGTATTAAGCATGCCATCACGGTCAACAACCTCCTCAGAGGGATCAGCACCCGTCTCAGAAGAAATTTTCCCCAGACACGAACTCAACAGGAGAGACAGCTATCAGCTCTGTGGAATCAAATTGGCCAACACTCTCCTTACAGTCTGCCGGGGATTCTACAATCCGATGTTTAAAAAGAACGACGAAGGTAAGAATACACAATTATAAGTTGGATTAAAAATTATAATAATCAAGACATTTCATTACAGAGGCGAGACCTCCGCCTGTAAAGCCACAAGAGGACGCAGGATTTCCTTTTCGCACCAAAATGTCAGCAACATCATTTGTCTCCGGCGGGGCACTACGAAGACGCACCCGAGGGGTCTATGAAGAATGTTGTATAAAGGGGTGCACATTCGGAGAGTTGTCTACTTATTGTGGCAGACCTGAATAGAGGCAGATGACTTGAAAAACTCGGTGATCAATTTAGAAAGAAGAGAATGAATTAAACTTTGACTCAGAAAATTAGAATTTTTCTAATCAACAAATGAGTCATAAATCGTCAGGAACTTCTAATCTTTGGGGTTAAGAAGACGATATACCCCTCTCTTCGGCCCTTCTAATCTTTTTATTGATTAAATTTCAAAAAAAAGTTTTAGTATAGAGAGAGTCTTCTTTTTCTATTGAAATAATTGAATATTATACTTATAAAATAGAATCTGAGACTTAAAAAAAAAAAAAAAATTATCCGAGAATCTGTTTTATATTAGGTAAAAAAAATTCCATTTGTTGTTGATCTGGATAATTTTTATTCTGATTTCTAAAGTCTCAGAACTATAAGTAAAGTATTAGATAAATGAGTTATTTCAGCCTCTAAAAGAGAAAAAGTTTTTTTTCTAGTCTTCCAAACTTTTCAAAAATATTAATTTATTTTAATCATTTTATCAAAATTCTATAATATTATAGACTTATTGTCATAAAATTATTTTCCGATTGAATTGTTATGAAATAGATTTGAATAAGCAATAAATTCTACTAACAAAGGGAGTGTACGGCCTTCCCATCACCGATTTGAACGAAAATTTTTTATGTGTAGTACTTAATAGAAAATAAATTCTGTTAAAGCGTGAGAATGCGCTTCTCAAGGGTTCGTCTAAGAAAAATTTTAATGATTTGCAAATAATTATGTCTTAAGCCGTTGCGAAGAAGCATATTTCTAATAGCATTTCTATGTTTTCCTTGGTTTTATGATCAAAATCATCCTGCATTTTGCAAAGGCACAACAGATTATATATATTAATATTAGGCCTACAATTTTTACATTTTAATATGTAACGTTTGTTGTAAGAATAAAAAAAGTATGCTATACAAATTACTTAGATTTACTTTCGCTTTTTATATATTTTGACCTTTATGTATTATTTACAATTAATGCTAGTTAATTAATGTTAGAGGAAGTAGTGTAGTAAAAGAACACTACCAAATTAGCCACCAAAGCTTTTAGATATATGCTTCTTCGCAATGGCTTAAGACATGAAAAAAAAAAAGAGGGGGGGGGGGGGAGGGCAGGGCCAGGGGGGGGGGGGGGGAGGGAGGGCGGGCAGAGAGAGAGAGATATATATTTTATAAAGAAAAAGAAAAAGAACCAAAAAAAAAAACAAAAACCCCCCCACCCCAACAAAAAAAACCTTTCCCCCCCCCCCCCCCCCCATTTTTTTTTTTTTCTCCCCCTTTTAAAAGTTTTATTTTTTTTTTTTTTTTTGGGGGGGGGGGCCCCCCCCCCGCCCCCCGCGGGGTACGCCCATGGCTTAAGACATGCAGGCAAATCTTTAACATTTTTTTTAGACGAATCCTTGAGAAGCGCATTCTCTCACTTTAACATAATTTGTTTTTCATTAAGTACATAAAAAAGATTTCGTTCAAATCGGTGAGGGGAAGGCCATACACTACCCATGTAAGTGGCAACCAGGCCCGTAACCAGGATTCTTTTTGGGAGGGGAGCTAAAAAATTTTGCTAAATGGAGAGGGGGTTATTATAATTTTGTTGATGAAATTAATTTAAAGAGTGAACATCTCAATAGATAGGATTCAAATTATATAATATGCCAAAAATTTTTACAATTGATACAGTTTTGGGAGGCTGAAGCCCTCTCCCCTCCCCGGTTACGTGCCTGGTAGCAACCAAAATATCCACTTGAGGGAGTAAATTAATAAATAATTTGAAAAAGTTGGTTGGCTGTTAGAATTATAATCTAAATTCTTTTAAGAATTAATAATTTGTTGAATTAAATTTAATATCATACATAAATTATTAATTAAGAAATATGAGCCGCCGAGTGTAAGGATAAATCAATCGTAGCTGCTGGGCTCAATTTAACATTAAAATTTATTAATTTTGCAAGCAGTCAAAACCCCGGGGCGACGATCACCTACTTGGTTCTCTCAGCGGCTCTCTAATGATAAGGGAATAATTTTGAGGCCAAACATTTCTAAAGTGACTTAAGTTTTGTGAGTTCCTATATCCTGCACAAAGCTCAATTCATGTCAAAATAAAATAATGAAAATTAGATAAATTTTATATATTTAATTAAACACGTTTTATTTATATTAACATCATCGAATATTTTGCATAATTATTTTTATGTAAAATAAAATAAAGATGTTTTCACGTGATTATTTAGAAATGTTATTTAAAATGATTATTCCCTCATATGAATTGCATAACAACGATGATAGAAGAAATATTTTTCTAATTAATGGGACAAGATAAAAGAATGCGAATCAAAGCGTGAAAAAAATATACAGGAAAGGAGATAACTACTTTTCTCGAAATATTCAAATTTAATTCCATTAGTAAGCCTCACATTGGCTTACCAGAAGAGGATTGATAAATAATTATGCCTTTGGAGTGGAAGGCGTTAAAGTAGAGAAAAGTGGAAAATGTCGAGAAAAATTCTTTTTACGCCTGTAATTACGAAGATGTGCGGCATTTCTGACAGAAATCTTTACATATTTTGTTATTTGCTGCAATGAGAGGTTGCGTGTGTTTTCGCAAAAAATATATTTTATTATTGATAAATTAATAGGATTTTTTAAAGTAATCTGTGAATAAAGTCTTTCAATAAATGCGGAAAATTTTTAAATTTTAAATAAAACAGATTTTTTTGAAATTTTGTTTTAATCATAAAGTGGACATGTAAGAATCATGGATGAAATAATTCATCTTATAAATGTCTCTACTTTGCTAGCGATTTACTGTTTCCATAAAAGAGGGGTATTTTCAGTGATAGAGTCTAATCCCCTCTTTCAACTCTTTGAAGATTCTACCTTGGTCATGGTCTTGTTGACTTAAAAAAAATTCAGAGAATAAAGTTCAAACGCTTTAAATAAATCTTGTTTCGGACCCTAGGTCTGTATTAAACTCAGTTTTGCCAAACTGTGATTCATATGCCAGCAAAGCCGGGAGGGCATTTATCAGTTGAATTGTTCCATACAAAATTCCAATATGTTTATGAATAAAAAAATCCGTGTATTATTTAATAATTTATTTTTCCGCTCTTGTTGTGACACTCTACATAATATGAAGATAAAAAATAATATGTGATAAAAATTGTTGAGATTTTTGGAAAAATTCGACCTTCATTCCAGCATTTTCAATGCAAACAGTACAAGTGCCTTTAAAATAGGTCAAGTAAGACGCGCAACAATAATCCTTATGGACCATAGAAATGAAAGCGATTAATAAGAATTTTTTCCAATTTAATGAGATGCAGCCTTAAATGCATTAGTGCTGTTAGGAGAAGAAATATTTAGGAAATTTCTTTTAAGATAACGTTTTTCTTAAAAAAAAAAACAACAAAATTAAGAAAAAGCACTACTTTCCATAAAAGAATATCATTTATATCCGCTTTGAAATTAATTAACTTCAAGATCCTTCTACGACAAGAAAAAAACGCCAAAAGGACCTTAAAGATTAATTAATCCAATTGTAATATAATAACCTTTCATCGTAAAACCATTTAAATCTTGCTTGCTATAAAAAAACTTAGTGATATGGAGTATTTAAAAAATAGTGATATTATCAAAATATGACAATTAAAGACATTCATATCAATTAAATATGGAATTAATAATAAACACACAATGATCTTATAATGTGTTCCTTTAATTATATATTTTGGTTATGAAACTTCATAAGAACTAAAAAAAATAATGCTAAAATGTGATCTTAGATTTAAGCTTGTTTTTTTAATGTGCTTTTTTTTATTGAATAAACTTTTTCCCCTCTATAAAGTGAAAAAACTTTTATCCAATCACTTGTGTATATATATTATATAGAAACTAAAATTTAAATACTTTATATTAATAAGCGATAGATCTCTTAATTTTATAATTATTAATATTTATAAAATATTTATTAATATAAAAGAGCGGAATTGGTTTAATATATTTATAATAAATAAAAAATATATATTTTAAAGAAAAAGTTTAATTTGAATAATTTCTACTTTATTCTAGCATTAGAGCTGCAAAAAAATCAACTCGCCTGACCTCATCTTGTCTTCTTATTGAAAAGTGAGATGAATAAAAATTAATTTCGGACATATTTGTAAGAAAAACAAAATTAAAAAAATATTTTTTAACTTATATTTAACATTATTTATTTAGATATTTTAATATGATTTCATTAATTGTATACATTGGTTGGAAATATTTGATTAAAAAAAAATATATAAAAAATGTTAAATCAAAATGGAGATATAAATGTATATATATATAATGCAAAGCTTTGGCATATATATTTATTGAGACTGATTTAATATATAATTTCAAAATCAAACAGATTTTTGCAATAATTGGGCAAACCTGTTTGTAATGAATAAAGAGACATCAATAAAACGGTCCACACAATTTGTTAGGCAGAGTTCTGTTTTATTATCCAATTTATGGGATGGTTTATCAATGCATTTTTCCCAGCACACATCATTGAACTCGTGAATCTGAAAAAAAAGGTAATATATTTGTTATATAAATGGTTTATTAAAAAAAAAAATTATAAAATGTTTGGAAATTTTCATTAATGAATGATTATGATATTTTACATCTGATGAAAAAAAAAAAAACATCTCAATTTTTATATGCAGGGTGAGCAGTGCCGGATTAAGCAAGATGGAGACCCTTAGGCAGTCGAAATTTTCGGGCTCTGTCAGCTAATAATTTTACCAATATGATTTTATTATTTTTAATGAATAAAAATTGGCATTCAGGGAATGTTCAGCTATTTTGTCGTATTGGATAGGAGAAAGTAACGATTTGCAAAACATCTATTGATTGTACTGAAGATGATATCCATATCACTGGAATCGAAATATTTACAAATAAACGGATAATACGCAGAAGTAATTATTTTTTGGCCGACGGCCCTTATAATAAATAAATAATAAACAAATATGTATTGAGAAAATTTTTTTCTATTAACAGCAGTATATTCACTACCCTCCTTTACTTAATTTACCCCCCCCCCCCCCATTCCTTAATCCGTTTCTGAGTCAGGGGCTACAAATTAAGTAAAGGAGGCTAGTGTATATACCCCCTCCGAAAAAAAATGAAAGTTTTAAAAACTAGACATCTAAAGAAATTATGATTTTTTGTCTAAAATATTTTTTTACATTTATTTTAAACTATCAATTCAAGTCACAAATCACCTTAACGTGCTAGTATTTGAAGGAATTATTAAAAAATTTGTAAATTGAATCTTCCAACCAAACGCCCCCACCGAGTTCGCATCCCGTCCCTATTTATTTAAAGTGAATTGGCTACCAATTAATTTAAATAAATAGGGATGGGGTCTAAATGGCCTCCGATGCCGAAAAAACCTTAAATATAAAAAAAAACCGCTCCCACCGACAAAATTCCGTCCCTGCCCCTGAGAAAATCATGTTACCCCCCCCCCCGGGGCCCCCCCCCCCCACCCGGGGCCATGTTAACCAACGAAACTTCGATTTGAAGTTGCAACAATAAAGAAATATAGCTAGATGCTTTGTTATTTTCTTCTTTATCTATCTCATCACATTTTCTATTTTAGTTATTATTTAAAAAATGACAAATTGCTAAGAAATGTAAAGAACGTGATGGTAGATAGAGTTCATAGATAATAATAAGAAAGAACTTCAACCCTACAACTACACAGTTAATTCAAAAACTTCTTTCAAAGAAATTTATTTATGTTGCCCTGGTCTCTATTTCATTTTTATTAGAAGTCTAGAAATAAAAATATGGAGCGTTAATAGGAAAATTAAAAGAAAACCTTAGTAATTCTTTAAATTAATAAAAAAATCAAAATAATTTTTTTAAATTTATTCTAATTAAATTCACATTTTTAAAAACAAATTGTCTGTTGTCTATATAGTTTAGGATGTAAAATTATACAAAAAATAATATATGATAATAAAAATTTCCATTACAACCCTTTAAAAAGAAAAAAAAATGGATTTTTTTTATACCTGTATATCAACGTTGATAAATACGTTTTATTGATTATTATTTTACTTTTTTTTATTTTGCACTTTTCTCTTTTTAGGTGCCGATGATTCTTTTGGTTGCGTTGCTGGAGCTTTTCTTTTTTTCTCTTTAATCATTGGGTCTAATTTTAATTTTGTTTCTTCATCTTCTTCCGATTCTTCTTCTATTTCTTCGTTATCATTTAATTCTTCTTGGCCTCTTTTCTTTTTCCTTAAATCACTTGATATAGAGAACGGAATCATCATATTGGATTTATTAAATTCTCTTGTTAAAGCAGCTTTAACCTTACTATCAATTTTTGACCAATAGTCGATGTTATAAGACGAAACTTCAAATAAATTATCAAGATCTGAACGTAATAAATGATATTCGTTCATAAAATTCAAACAAGGTTTAATTCCTTCCATTTTATCGTTCATTAATGGTCGATAGATTCTTTCTCTGAGTGGTTGAGAATATTCTAAATTAAACGATTGCAAATTAGATGAAATTTTTAAATGAGTATGACATTGTAATTCTTTTAGGA
This sequence comes from Euborellia annulipes, assembly GCA_023213315.1. Lineage (NCBI taxonomy): Eukaryota > Metazoa > Arthropoda > Insecta > Dermaptera > Anisolabididae > Euborellia > Euborellia annulipes. Next base: position 26,837 of record JAKCPI010030238.1, on the reverse strand, counting down.
TTCGATAAAATTTCGTTCTTTTTGAATTTTTTCCAAACCATAATGGGAAATTTATTGCTTGTGATATTCGACCGGACATGTAATAAGATGGAATAATTGTGGAATAAATTCCCATTAATGGAAGCAAAGACCATTGACTGTTGGATCGAATTTGTTTATCAACAAGATCTGCTTTACTTATACAATCTGCAGTTCGTGCAATATATTCTAAACTTTTATAAACGTTTCCATTTGCTTGTTCAGGTTTAACAGATAAATAATTCTGCTGAACAAAAAGCGGACAGAGATCATAATCTTGAAAGAACAAATCATTTCTATCATATAAACTAAGAGATTGGCTTTCTGATGAAGAAAATAATTTACGAAAAATATCCCAAGGACCCAACTTTAATATTTTCTTAACTTTTGAGGAACTTTTTTCTGCTTGTTCTACCGAAATTTTCTTTTCATCTGATGTCCACATTGAGAGATTGTGAATTATTTGTCTAATGTCATGATTAGATGCAATTATAATTTGATCTAATGCTTTTGGGTTTATGCTTATTTGCTCTTTAAAACACATACTCATCATTGCGCTTCTGATTGGTTCAAGATTAATCTTATAGAATCGCAAATCGTAACAATAATTTGCCAGTGAACGAATTTTAGGGTGTTGTCTATCGTTGCAGATACAAATTATCGGAATTTTCGTTACTTTAATCAGTTGAATAAGTTGAGCTACGCCTCCACGATCTTCGTTGCCTGCCATCCCATCAACTTCATCCATTATTATTACCTTATTTTTTAGATTTAGAGCAGAATTATCTCCTTTAGTATTTGCTATCGATCTGCTTGACAATATTTCTTCAACCTGTTCTTTTAATAATTTTTGTGAACGAGTATCTGAAGCATTAAATTCTATAATATCGAAATTTAATTCTTTACACACAACATGGGCCGTTGTAGTTTTTCCAATCCCTGGGGATCCAGATAGAAGTGCAGCCTTGAATGCTGTTCCTTCTTCTCTCATCTTGAAAGTGGCCTGTTGCTTGTTGGAATTTTTGTTATTTTTATTCCAATCTTGGAGCCATTTTAATAATTTTCGAGGATTACTCTTTTCGGTTCTTGAACCTATTATTTGAGAAAGATTAGTTGGTTTATATTTATCCACCCATAAGTGGCCTTTTGAGGAAGAATTTGATGTTGTCATTTCTGTAGTTTCTTTTTGAATGATTTAAGATGGGATAGGATGAAATTGAAGTTAATTCGTTGTTCAAACTGATTTACAGTAGACTGTCTTCACCTGTCTTGTTTTATTCCAAATGTTTTGTTAATTGTGAATTCACCAGCTTGATGGCCTACAATTAGAAAAGTTGTATTTTTACTAACTTTTCATATATATATATTTTGTTTTTTATTTGTTTGTAAATTTATAACATTTTTTTTTCAAAGCCGAAAATGCAACCTGCAATGTAATGTAGTTTCCAATTGAGTTAACATTCTTTTTAATTTTTAAAATATAGCCATATTTATATAAACTCATTTGTAATAAAAAAAAATTATATGGAAAATCGGGACTGTTGAAGAATTAAACTGACAGCAATAGAATGTAGCTAATAATAAAAGCCTCTATTTTTTATAATAAAAACTTTTATTCAGGAAAATTTCGGCACAATTTTATTATGAGACCTTCAGGATTATATTTTTAAGAAATTTTATCTGTCAGCGTATCCCTAAGTGTGAGGCGCAACCTGGTGCCGGGTAAAAAAAAAGAAATTTTTTTTTTATTATAGGGGAATAGTGGCAAAGTGTGTATGCTGTGGGCCAAAAAGTTTGGGAAACGCTGATCTATGTCAATGTGCCAAATTTACTCTTCATAGGGTGAAGATGGCATGTGTCTCCTTGCCGAAACGTTTCTGAACAAAGAAATAGAGGGTTTATTTTGTATCAGTTAAACAAAAAAAATTAAAAAACGTAATATTTTCATGTTTTCAAATGTAAATATTATAAAAGAAAAATTAAAAAATATAATGAAATACATGTATATGCAGCTGGGATGCTGGTTCGTTTAAAATAAAATCCACATTTGACGGTCATTGGTCAGTCCAAATATTCCCGACTACATCCCAAATGGAAATATTTCATATATAGGGTAAGAGAAGGTAAAATTAGTCGCCGACCTAAGTTCAGTAATATAATTTAATAAAAAAAGATCTAACCTTTTGGCAGATGTACCAATTTTATATATGTAATTATCTAATTTAAATAAGCATAAAGACCGAAAAGTAATGTTCCAGCATCTCCATGCCTTCTAATTTTATTAATAAAGATATAGATACTAAGATTTTTTGTAATTATTTAGTATTTCTAAACCTTTAAAAAAATGTGCAGTTAAGAGATTACAAATGAGTTTTAAATGATGTTATTTTATTTTTATACAAAAAATATTTCTTACCTATGAGTTGTTCAAATATTTGTAATCGGTATAATATTCAAGAATTTTATAGCAGAAACAATTTAAAATATTTGAGTCATGTGGGACCAAAGTCATACAATCACATACAATATTCTAACCAAAAAATATTTTGCATCACCTCAAAAAAGCGGGAAAAAATAACATGTCTACCAAAAAAATTCTTTAAAGAAAAAAAAAATTTTAAGATGACATATGACATTTAAAATAGAATAAACATTTTTTTTATCATATTAAATGATAAGAAGAATGTTTATAAACTAAAAAAGTATATTTCATATTAAAAAATATGAAATCTAAAAATTTTTTTAACTCACTTTTTAAATGATGCAAAATTTTTAAAGTGAAATTTTGATTAATGTAGTATCTCTATATCAAATATAAAATGTATGATTGATTTTTAATCGATATTGATGGGATATGATTCAAAAATTTATTTATTATGTAATTTTATCAAACTATTTCAATTAGTTTCATTTATTTTAATAGATAAAATTATAAAATTTTCAAAAAAATTGAGATGTTTTTTTTTATTTTCTTTAAAGTTTATTTCAAACTTATTTAAATTCTTATTTATTAAGTCGCAAAATAAAAAGCAAATTTAATTTGATCATGCATGGTTAATTAACCTCAAAACATTAATAATTCCCATACCTGGGCATTCAATTGAGCTCGTTGTTTTTCTACCATCAAAAACTCTTGAAGTTCATTATCTGAATTATCTTTCAATCCATCATCAGTAAAAGACATTTTCGTATTTTATATAAATGAAAATTTGCCGAATAAAATGATTTTGTAAATCAGATGTAAATATTACAAGATGTATTTTGGAATCAGATGAAATAACTTTATAAAAGAAAAATCCCTAGACGAATTCAGTCATTTTATCGATTTTTTAAAAATTTTGTCATAAGAATTGCTTAAAAAATTAAAATTGAATATTTTTTTGTATTAATATATATCTAAATTAATTCATAGTTAAATAAACTAAACTAATTAAAATAAAAAATATATTTGGCTTCAATCAAATGACGTCATTATGAAAATGGGTACCAATTTTATATTTAAAAAAAACCCTAAATTTGACAATTTCTAATTTTATATAACTATTCTTTTAAATAAATATAAATAAAATATTACTTTGCGTCTATAAATTTTTAATCCTTTTTTAAAAATTCTTTAAAATTTAATTTATCAAATTGTCAATAATAGAATAGAGGGGGTTAATATCAATCAATAAACTTTGTTTATTTAATAAAATTCACTTTTATTTTTTATAATAATATAATTTTATAAAATGTTTTTTGATGAATATCACACCGATTCAGTGAGAAAACTCTATTTTATGTAAATTTTGAATTTTTCAATTGATATATAGACATCGTTCAAATTGAATTGCCAAATTTTATATTACTTTTATTTGTAGGTGTCTTGAAGTAATAGTCACTCAATTTTATGATGAGAATCTTGAATCGTTGCAAGTTTTTCCACCAAGAACTAAAGATAAACTTTTGACATTAATGACAAGAAGGAATCGATTGGATGCACATAGTTTAAAAATTTTAACTCACACAAAAACGCCTTTAATTGACCTGAGCCAAATTCAACAGGAGGACTCGATGATTAAAGAAATACAAAAATGCAAATATTTGAAGGAATTAAATCTTAGCGTGGATAAAAATCAACTTCAATTATTATCTATTCAAAGTATAAAAAATTATTTTAATTAAAAACTGTTAATCTAGCTAGAGATGTAAATTTAGGATAAAATTTCAAATTGACCTTCCCGATGAATTCTGACAAATTGCTTTACTAGACGGTATCATCACATTTCATCTCTCATCTGTTCCGACAAAGCTTTAACCCTTCAATATATTTATTATATATAATCTTTACTTTTTTAGATTTGATGGATTTATTTTCATATTTACCAAATTTGACTGTTTTAAAGATGCGATTTTCAAAATGCATAAATGATGATATAGTAGAAAAAATCACCAAATCTTGTCCGAAATTAACAATTTTAGATTTTTGCCAGTGCCCACAAATAAAGGATCATTCTCTCAAGTGCCTGGCTGAATTATCCCAAATGATTTCGATAAATTTATCTGCGGCCATGGTATGAAATATTTCTAATATTTATTATGATACAATGAATTTTAAGAAATTATAATCAAAATTTCATTCATTTTTTTTTTTTAGATTACAAATGAAGGAGTTCGAAATTTAGTAGAAGGAAAATCAAGTAAAAGTTTAAAGGAAATTCATTTTAGTCATTGTTCCAACATTACAGACATAGCGATGCAATATATATTAAATAATTGTCCACAAATTAAGATTTTAACATTTAGGGGGACAAAAATATCTTGTAAGTTTTCTACTAAATCTTCAGTTAAGGATGTTACCGTTTGATTTTCTCTGGATTAGAATATAACTCTATTGATAGAAAAGTATGTCCCTGGCAGGGTGAGGAATTCATTCAAATCGGATGAAAAAGTAGGACTTTACTCCTAAAGTATATATATGTATAAAATGCCTTAACTAGCCATGGCCTGGTGCAAGGACAAATAACAAAGGGTTATAAATCCTTAAGATAGTTTTAGAGGCCACCATGTTATAGTTATGAGTGGAATATACGGCCGCGTTCTCTGCGATCAGCTAAAGATGTACGAATTTCATATCTTACTTTTTTATAAATAATGTAACGAGTCATAAAACTAGTTAACATTAATTAAAAACTACACTCGATTTTTGTTTTATAATGAAAAATTTGAAGTGGAATGGAGCACTGAAGAACCGGACCCCTTAGGTAACCCCCTGGGATTGACAAGAAGCTTTTGAATTGAATTGAACAAAATCGGCCAAAAAGTACTAGTACTTTACTGATGCACTTTTTCAGTGTTTTTCGATTTTCTCAAAATTCATAAATAAATTATTTTTTAGATGCTCTTTAAAATGTATATTCCCATTTTACCCTTGAAATCTTATGAAGACCACTTTACTCTTGTACAGTGAGGGACAATATTAAACCCACCAGTAGCGTAACGTTTTTAGCTGGGCCCCCCGCAAACCTTTATTTCGGGCCCCATTTAGACTAAATATTTTTAAAATACAGTATATCCCTGAACCCTGAGGACCCCGGGCCCTTTCAAAGACAAATTTTCATTAATATTTTTTCGTTTTTACCGGAGCCCTTAGGGCCCCGGGCCCTTTCAAAGACAAATTTTCATTAATTTTTTTTTTATCTCAATTTTTCCGTTTTTACCGGAACCATGAGGAGATAGTTTTTTAGCCCGGCCCGGCCCGTGGGCCCCCCAAGGTCCGGGTCCCCCCGCATTGCGGGGTCTGCGGGGGGGGGTAGGTTACGCCACTGAGTCCCACCCATGCGTTTTCTACTTGTGATCTTTATTGGAAATCTAGGTTTGAACCATGAAAGTTTCCATTAAAAAATATATAATATTTTTTTTACAAACAATGAAATAATCACAAGTAGAAAACTCATGGGTGGGACTTGATATTGTCCCTCACTGTACTTCATAAGAAAGATAGGGCCATGGTAACAAAATATAATTATTTTCCCATGTTTATAAATTTGACATCTTGAATCATTGACATCTAATTTAGGGCTTACTGTCGGAAACTAAATATATGTCGACACAAAAAAGCTGGTGTGAGAAACACGGAACACAACTTTTTTCTTACCAAAGGATAGAGAAAGTTGTGTGTTGTGCCACTACTCACACCAGATTTTTTTAAAACTATATTTACGGATTTACGTGAAAAAGTGTAAAATATTTTTTGAGACGTGAGTCTCAAAAAAAAAAAAAAAAAAAAAAAAAAAAAAAAAAAAAAGATTTTCGGAAGAGGGCATTTTTACATTCCTGGATCATAATAAAAAAAAACTAATTATAATATAAAAGTTTATTCCACTACTACTCGCACTTCAAATGGGAAAATTAAATTTACGTATATATATATCTCAGCCAAAACATCGGAGATGCAGGGGCTCGCATTATTTTGCCCAGCGTCGAGGTGAAATCAAAAAAATGCGCCTCGCTTTTCTGATTTATATAAAAGCGAGGAAATATTTTCACTTAAATAAAACCCCTACAGAATTTTATTTGTTTCATATATCCTCGCTTTTATATAAATCAGAAAAGCGAGGCGCATTTTTTTGATTTCACCTCGACGCTGGGCAAAAATAATGCGAGGCGCCCCTTTTTGCATCTCCGATGTTTTTGGCTGAGATTTCACTTCTTTTTGTGAAATATTACATTTAAATTTTATTTAATAATTCTTGTTTATTAAATATTAAGTTATCCCATGAATAGATCTTTCAATATGCATTCCAAACAGTAAAAAATAAATACATCGTTTGGTATCCATTCGAAACGATAAACATAGGATTTCCCTAAATTTTATAAAATTTTAGGTTTTTTATTTTTGTTATGTTGGTAGAATGTAAATACATCGTTTGGTATCCATTCGAAACGATAAACATAGGATTTCCCTAAATTTTATAAAATTTTAGAATTTTTATTTTTGTTATGTTGGTAGAATGTAAATACATCGTTTGGTATCCATTCGAAACGATAAACATAGGATTTCCCTAAATTTTATAAAATTTTAGGTTTTTTATTTTTGTTATGTTGGTAGAATGTAAATACATCGTTTGGTATCCATTCAAAACGATAAACATAGGATTTCACCAAATTTTATAAAATTTTAGAATTTTTATTTTTGTTATGTTGGTAGAATGTAAATACATCATTTGGTATCCATTCGAAACGATAAACATAGGATTTCACCAAATTTTATAAAATTTTAGAATTTTTATTTTTGTTATGTTGGTAGAATGTAAATACATCGTTTGGTATCCATTCGAAACGATAAACAGGATTTCCCTAAATTTTATAAAATTTTAGGTTTTTTATTTTTGTTATGTTGGTAGCACTTCTTCTTATCAGGTTAATCTATTGTATTTCTATCTGAAAGGATCCATCCTAAAAATTGTTATTCCATTAGGGATGAAAATTACTAATATTAATAGATATGTTCCTAGATGACGTCATCAGGGAGCAAAATAGTTAGAATTGACTTTTCGCCACGTTAAAGATAGGACAAATTTGAAATTTTGAATACCCCTCAAAAAGTCACTTTTGATCCAAAATGAAATTTTATATCAAAGGTATCGGGTTTTTGATAGTATCTATTTGTATTTTAAATTTCATCCTAATCGGTCCAGCAGGGAAACCTGTAGCTTTGTCTAAAAATTTGAAAATTGAAGAAAAGAATGAAAAAAAAAAAAAAAAAAAAAAAAAAAAAGGAAAAATAAGAGACTAACTTTTGACCTTCCGAAATCGGCAAAATCTCAACTTTGAGCCTCTGCCATTCTTTTTGACACTGGAATTTTTTTGAATTCGTGCTCAAAATAATCCTTATTTATTCTAGTTTAATATAAAAAAATTTGGCTCCGATATCTTAAAAACTTTTTGAGATATTCGCCCAGAAAGAGAAAAGTTTCTCAAAAAAATTTTTTCACGTCCCTATCTTTTATTAAGGATTTAAAATCATTCTTGATAATATAGTCTAGGGACGACTCGTCCATCTAAATGCAATGGGCCATTGGCATCTATTGGAATGTCAACTAAATGGTAGTATTAAGAGTTTCTTTGCTTTCTTTGCTTTTCACATGCTCGGCGACGAGTCGCTCCCGCGACTCTTGATATAATAATTTGAATTGTTAATTACTAGATTATAATAAAAAATTATTTAGTAAAACATAAATTATTTTTCTGATTAAGAGAGTAAAACAAATATTTTTATTGTTGTGAGAAATCTAATTTTATTATTTCCTCTTTTTTTTAGCATTTATGCAAGAAACTCTTCAAAATAAATTTATTTTAAAACAATTATCCTGGGATATTTTTTGATATATGTATATATATATATTTATAAATATTATATTTATTATAAACTATACAATAAATTATAATGTATAATTTTATAACGAGATTTAGATGTATTATAAAAAATTAAAAGTAAATAAATGAAGTATATTAAAAAATAGATGAATGTATCTAATTTATAATATGTAAATATATATTAATATCAAATTAAGAACTATTACTTAGGAATGCTAATGAACATTATTTCGGTTTTTAAATCAAAACACTTGGGTTAGAATAATTTTTTTTTCCATAAACCAATTTGTTTGGTTTCATTTTTTTAATGGACTATTTGAATAAATAATTAGGCTCTCTTAGCGGCCGGAGGGGTCTGTTTCAGCTGAAGAATAATAGAACGCATCCGCGATACATCTTTGCTTGTTTTACTCGATTTCGGGTTAAAATCGCATAATTTAGCAATACGTTCCCATTCAGTGCCGGGTTCAATTTCATCAGCTTCAGCCACAAACTGCTTCTCTGCGTTTCTAAAAAAAAAAAAGCAGACGGTTGTTTATAATGGTCCGTAGGAGTACGCCATTATGGAAAACTATTAATCTCATTTTATATAATTAAATTATAATTTTAAAATCATTTTATAAAAAAAAAAAGATACACGTAAGTAAATCGAACATAGGAGGGCGCGCAAAAAAGCAGCTCCGTCACAGCACTAGAAACAGAATGCCCATGCCAATGATTTTAGAAGCGTGTTTCCATGCATGGAGCATCATCCCAGAACAGAGCCATTCAAAATGAAAATGTCGCCCTCGCACTTTTTTTTTTTTTTTTTATATGAATAGAATCAATATACCAATTGCAAAATTAGTCGCTAAGTGAAAAATCTTTACTATTTAATGTCAACCTATAGTTTCTTTCTGGTGTTTTGAGCAGGATGAAGCGCTTGAGAAGAGAATTGTTTAATTAAAACACAATTCTTTTCTTTTTCAGAGTCTTGTTCAGGTTTACGAATGGATGTATCCCTTTTCGTTTCGGCCATTTCGATACCCTTCATCAGAATCCTTGTCTTAACATCAATTGTTTATGTGTATATATCTATATATTATGGAAGATTTTAATTATAGACATTAAAAATATATAAATACTGTACAACGTTTCGACGGCTTATTCTGCAGTCGTCTCTTTGGAAACGACTAATAAGCAGTCGAAAAGTTGTAGAGTATTATATATATTTTATTATTTTTATATATATAATTCGGTATTATCAGGGCTGTATTTCTAAATAGGCTAAGAAGGCGATATGGCCGAAATGAAAAGGGATGCATGCCCATGCATCCTGAGCAAGTAGTCTCTGAAAAAGAATTTAATTAAACAATTCTCCTCTTTAGAGCTCCATCCTGCTTAAAACACCTGAAAGAAATTACAAGTAAACATTAAATAGTAAATTTCATACAGGTGTCACATCATAAAAAAAAACTTTAATCAAAAAATTTTCACTTGATCGAAGCCAATATTATCAGTAAGCTATCATTTTGGTACGTGTAGTTATATTCATAATTATAGAAGCGACCATTAAGGTTTCAAAGATTTCTTTTGTTAATAAATTCTACTTTATTATTTATGAAAAATTGTATAAAATCACTTACTTAGCTGATTCCCTGATGTATGCATTGAAAATAAAAATTAATAATTAAATAGAAGAAATAGATGTTCTATTGAAATAGTGAATTGTTGAATTAAATAAAATATTTACCGATTGGATGCTTTGGTCTTGGCAATTAATTCTTCATGATGACGATACCATTCTTCTAATTCCTTTTTAGCCGTTTCTCTTAATTCTTCTTTGCGTTTTTCCTCTTCAGAATCTGAGAATAAAAAAATAAATTTAAGAATGTGTTTCTATTACAGAGAATTTAAAAATGTTTACCTTTATCTTCCAGACGCTTTTTTTGTTCTTCTCTCCACTTTCTGATTTTTTCAGGTTCTTCTTTGACAACAGGTTTAGTTGGCATAGATTGTGATTTGGAGTCTAAATCAAACAATGTTTATATTAATAAAAGAAATTAATTAAGAATTTATTTTTGATTCTAAACTAAATAAAAACCTCCTGTTTTTAAATATTATATTATTAAAATTAAACTCACTTTGCGCATTTTCTACAACTATCTCCTTTTGTATTACGGCTGCATGAAAATCACAAAAATAATTTTTAATATTAATTTTTTCTCAAAAAGAAAAAAAAAATGATAAAGAATTATTTCTACTTATGTAAAAAAAATCTATTTGATATATTAATAGAAAAAGTTTTAAATGCTTTCAAATGCTAGAGCTATATAAAAATTAATATTTTCTAAAAACTGATTTCTTTTAAGAAAATATATTTATATAGTTATTTTCAAATAAGAAAAGTTTTTTTTTTTACCTTTAAAATAATTAAATATTTATAACAAATGACATTTTTTAAGGTTTAAAAATTATTTTAACTTTTCTTTTCTTATTTATAATATTTACAACAATGGTAAAAAGGCTTTCTTGATTTTACTGTTGAAATTAAATAAAAAAAAAGATAAATAGCTATCAATAATTTCAAATGAATTTATTTAAAGATAATGATTTGGTGGGATTTGATCCTTTTAGAAATTTTAAATTGTAAGCAATTTGCACCATATTTTTCTTTCCCCTTAGTAAAAATAAAATTTGTTGAACATAAATTTCTACGAATATGCTATAAAAAGACCACCACCATCTGCATTCAAGGAGATGAATACTCCTGAAGAAAGGCAAGGCTTGGCTGCAAGGTATGGTTTTTCTTAATTATTTGTTTCTAATCTAAAATTTAAAAAATTGCCTTGTGTTTTTGCAACTGGACTGGGTCCAAATAATCGGCTCTAAAATAGTTGGTTTATTAAAATGATGAAAATGTAACAGAGGAGGGAGTAATATTTTTAAGTTGTCAATATTTTCGTTTAAGATGTTACAGTATATTGACTCGCTCGATGAGTAAGATAAGAAGTAGTAAGATATTGTATTTAAGAAAAAGAAATGAGTGAGTGAACAAACAGGTAGCCAGAAGATGAATCTCTACAATATTTAAGACTCTCAAATTTGAGATGTTACGGCTTTATAGTGGTAAATTATTACTCCTTTTAGAGAGCATGTTTTGTCACTTTATTTAAATAATTAGTGACGAAACGATTAAAATATAAATTTTCAATACTTTCTAGATGCTTGTTTCCTCTTTAAATGTTAAAAAAAACAGCTAACTTACTACATCATTTCTACCAGTAATTGCATGTATAATAGGGAAATATTTTTAAACAAGTGGTAAAAGCACGCACGCCTTCGAGATAGAAAAAAATGTACTTTTGTAATTATTAAAAAATAAAATTTAATTTAATATTAGTATAAGCAGTGAATAAAAAATTAAAAATAAATCTGAACTAGATCTAAACTGGAACGGTTAAGAATTTATTTTCTTATGGCTCTGACCTTCTTAGGCCAATGTAGCTATGTGCAAAATCATCAAATATATATATATATATATATATATATAACCGGTACTGAATAAAAGAATTTCTTGAGGTAATTATTACCACGAAAGTAATTGCCTCTAGAATTCGCAAAAAATAATTCTAAACATTTTGTCAATTTCTTAAAAAATAATTCATTTTACTATAAGAATTTTTCGCTGGGTTCTGTAATTCATTTTATTTTGGAATGCAATAAATGGAACCGAGAATCGAAATCAAAATAATTGCGGTATTCCACTTTATCGCCTGCTGAGAATCATAGTGGCGAAAGTCTCAACAATTCGAGAAAAGGCGTTTAAAAACTTTATAAAAATATACATTTAAATAGCCGGGCAACAAATGAATAGGCCAGAATCAATAGCAAAGAATGGAAATATACTTTCGCCACTTTGACACTCAAAAGAGAAGACGTTTTAACAACGTTGCTAGGCTTAACTCAAAAATTGAATTTTCGGACTTTCGCCACTATAATTTTCAGCAGGCGATATGATTATCAACAAAAGTCTATCTATGATAGTCACGTGAGTAGTAGTGACATTATAATATAATATTATTATTGTCCACTACTCTTGAGTTTCATTTCGTAGAGGCTTATTTCCTGCTGCCTGCTCCATCACCTATTGTTGAAATACAACAGCCACTTCACAAATTGTCATTATATTATTGTGATAGCTGATTTTAAAGATAAGGACAGAAATCTTATTGCATATAGTCCGACCGAGTTAAGTTTGAAGATGAACATTCCAGTTTAGATATTATTCAGTGGGTAAAAGTTAAAAGTTAACATCAAAAAGAATCAAATCATTTGAGAAAAAGATTAATCAAAAAAGCCTTAGAAATAAAGAAAGAATAAGAAGTGGAAGAAAAAAATATTCTCCAGCTTACCATTCTCCAGATCAAGAATCCCCCCTTCATCTGGGGAAGCCCCTTCTGTTTAACAACAATGCAACATGAAAGCAACTACACATTCGGAATAAATGCAAGAATTAAATAAAAAAAAATAAAAATAAGTTCAGATAGAGAAAAACAAAGCGTTATTTAAATGAAAATTAATACATGCATATTATAGGATAAATGTTAGGCTATTTGTGCAAAGAACAACAGAATTTGTATTTTTTTTCAAGAAATATTGCAAAATTTTAAACACTTAACAAAAAAAAAAAAATGAAATTTATTTACTTATTTAAAATAACATGAATTGCAAATATTTGTCAATAAAAAACATACCAGTCCCATTTTCTAAGATGTCCTGATTTTCTTGTTGGCCAAAATTATCGATCATCTCAAAGCTCCCCGTGTGATCTGCTTGAGCTGTTGAGGAAACATCTACAAGCAGACCAAAAAGGCATTGCCAAAAAAAAAAAAAAAAAACAAAATAAATAAATCAAACCACTACTAGACCTTGTTTTATACCCCAAATTTGCATACAGAATTATTTCATTTTGATTTCCCTTGTAGATCTTTGAATGAACAAATTCGGATGTCAATTTTATCAATTTTGACTGAGCTCTATATTTTTTCTAAAGAAAAGTTAGTTTTCACCCTTCGTTGCCCGAATCTTCAATAGAAATATTTGGTTCAATGGTTCATTCATATATCCAGGGGCTAGGGATTTTGGCAATTTTTTCCCCCCTCTATTTTCTTCAAATTCTATCTTTTCCTTTTTTTGTAATCTTTCTTTCTTTTTCCCCCCCTATATCTCCCCCGCTCCCCCCCCCCCTCTAATCCGCTTCATATCAGTATATATATAGGCCTACTATAAAATATTATAAAGACATAATAAGATTTTATTTAAAGATTTGTCAGAGTAAGATAAATAGATTGGAGCAACTCTGCTTTAAATTGTTGGAAAAGAATAGCATTATGTAGAAAATTTAAAAATTTCTAATTGTATTTATAATTATTTTCTTTTCTTTGTATTTCTTTAAATAAAGATACGTTTGAGAAGAAAACGAGCAACGGTGAAACGAGAAGAGAAAAAAGACTGACATAAAAAGGGTAAGAAATGTCACTCTTAGCTCGGGTAACTCGTGGTTGCCATCCACGTACTCACCAGGCGTGAGCCCCTGAGTAATCTATTAAGATTGCATTTTTTTTATACAAATATTATTAGCTAATTAATAAAATAATAAAGCTCAAAGCCACAGTTTTTGGAAAGAGTATCAAGATAATTCGTTTATAAAATGAAATCTGTAATGCAAATTGTTTTTTATCAAGAATGTATCAAATTACATATTAATTTTTTGTATAAAACAAGATGGAATGTTTGGAAGCATACTTTTAAGCATGCATTGGAACAAATAAAAAAATTTTTAAAAATTTTGCAAAAAAACAAAATTAAAAAAAATTTCGGATGGATATAAGATATATATATAGAAAGAGATAGTTTTAGAGAACATTGATTGATAATGGAAAGCGGAATGAGTGTTGTAAAAGATAAAAAAATTTGCCTCCACCTGGCAAATTGGAGTTAGCGACTGGAACAGCTGGAGTTAGCTCATCTTCCAGGCCAGCAAGTTCATCCTGTTCCCGAGCTAGAAATTCAGCAGCTGGGTCTACCTCAGGCTGGTCAAAGTTGTCGTCGAAAACGTCCATGTCTGAGAAAGAAATTGGAGATGAAGTATTTAATTGTGAAGACTAATTATGAAATTTGATCTAAATCCTTTCTATCGTTCGTATTAAAAAAGTCAGTCTAATTCATGTTTGAATGTAAAAATATCAAAAATCAATTGTGATCTAATTACAAATCAGAGGTTTAAAAAGTATCCCGACTCAAACCCCATAGAAGCATATAGATATCAAATTTATAAATTGCTGTCTTTTGTGTGTTTATTCTTTTTTAATAAAGAAAATTCTTCTTCTTCTGTCCTCGCCCTTATTATTCCCGCTGTGCGGGGTCGGCGGTAATAAAGGAAATTCTACTAATGTATATTACTTTCAGAATATGTTCTTTTAATTTGATTTAAAATGGGAAAAATTTTGGATCGGATTAAATATACATTTATTTCTAAATCTTATTTTTCTTAAATAATAATTAGAAAGAATATAAATTTATGAATATAATTAAAATGAATCATTAATTTTTGAGACAAATTTTAGGTTAAAAGTGAAATGTCAAAATATACACTTGCGGTAATTTATTATTTATTCTTACCTTTATTTGCAGAAATATTTATTATAACAAGAAGTTTGAAATAAGTAATTAATTAACAATAAATAATGATATAAAATGTGAGAGTAGAGGGTGGTAAAATGTAAAATGCAACGTCAGATATTTGATCCAAGATCGGAGCAGCGGCGAACAGGCGGCGGAGTTGAGTAGCAAATGAAGATGACGTTCGTTTGTTAGCGCGCATTTCGAATTATGAAGACCTACATAATATTGTATAATGTAATCTTTTACTCATTGCCAGTGCTACTGGGGACTATGGGAGGGGGTGAGGGTGGCAAGAACCTCCGACAATGGCATCTGCCCCCCTCCCCCCTCTCAATCAGCTTGAAACTTAAGTCGTGGGATGATATATAAAAAATATTGATTATTTTTAAATATTGTTATGATTTGTCTTTCTATAATTTATTTATCGACGTTCCACGTTTCAAGGCCACCTACCTTCTTCTTGGTGGCTTTTGCTGTCAAATCTTCAGTGAAGGCGCTACGGGGAGGGGGGCAAGCGCCCCCAACAATGGCATATGCCCCCCCCCCATTTTTTTTGTTTCTCCATTGATATACTCTATATGATAATTGTTGTCCGCCTTCTCTCCTTGTTGGTAAGTTTGCCACAGTCGTGTGTCTCCCCCCCCCACATTGAGAATAAGCTGGTGCCGTCACGTCTTTTACTCCTCCCATTGAAGAACTAATGTATTAGAAAATGTTTGTGAAAAGTATGGCCTTGCCAAGTTCCATTTTCGCCCATTACACCAAAATTGTAGATTTCTATCAACTTTTGAAGTAAATACGTCACTTGGAAGTAGTACTTTACCTAATAAGTTTTTTTTTTTTTTTTTTTTAATTTTGAAATTTTCAATTTTTTTGTTATATTATGATAAAATACTCAATTTTAAAATGTTTTTATTCTTTGATATTTTTCCGAAAAGTGAATAGTTTTTGAAATAATCACAGAAGAAAACGATATTTTCCTAAATTTTGGAAAGAAAAACCAAAACAAAATCATACAGGTGTCATTAAAACAGGGCCGGAACTACGAGATTTTTTAGGAGAGGCAAAATTTAATTTGCCGCCCCCTCCTTAAAATGTTCTATACAAAATTCATATCATTTTACCTTTTTTTTTTTAGAAAATCTTTCTTTAATTGCCGCCCCCTGATACCCCCCCCTAGATCCGGTCCTGCATTAAAAAACATGTAAATATAAACAAATTAATTTGTGAAATAAATGAATTAGCCCGAGCCAGCCCCAGGGGGGCGAAGCGAAGGCGAGCGGAGCTGCTAGTCATATACCCGAATAGGGATGTGGTATCGAAAATAAAGTATCGATACTTGTACTTGGTATCGCATCGATACCACTAAAGTATCGGAAGAAAAGTATCGATACCAGAAAGTATCGAGTATTTAAAGAATAGATAGGAAAGGAGAGTATTTTTTTAAGTATGAGTATTTTTTTCTTTTTTTTTGCTTTCTCTTAGCCTATATATGAAATATATAGGAGAGAAAGTATTGCGATCATGTCAAAAATTCGATGTCGAGATTTTGATGGATATACATGTTTTGAGGTCCCCTGAGTCCAAAAAAGTGGGTCCCGCAAATTGGTCTGTGTGTGTGTATGTATGTGTGTGTGTGATGTATGTGTGTGTCTGTATGTGTGGACAGATTTTTAGCATGAAGGAATTGAGCTACCGGATTGAAATTTTATATTTAACTTAGGTACCTTCCCACACGCTCAAAATAAGCTTTTGAACAAAATCGGCCAAAAAGTACTAGTACTTTACTGATGTACTTTTTCAGTTTTTTCGATTTTCTCAAAATTCCCTCCAAGGATTTTTTTTTAAAATTCAAAAATCAATTATCTTTTAGATGCTCTTTAAAATGTATATTCTCATTTTGCCGTTGAAATCTTCTGAAGACCACTTTACTCTTGTTCTTCATAGGAAAGATAGAAATGGTTGCCATGGTAACGGAATTTAAAACTTTTTCTTTTTATTAGATTAAAAATCAATTATTATTTAAATTCCCATTTTTTTTAAATTTATTTGTGTCTTTAATTGTTTCAAAGAAAACATATATGTCTCTCTCTCACTTGCAAACATTATCGTCTCTCTCTACTCTTTTTAAATTCCCTTTCCACCTTATCTTCGCATAGGAACAATGTTAATTTCCTATAGGGATTTGTATGTTAATTTCGATTCAAAAGGGGGTCCCCTTTAGAACTTTTTAGGCATTTAAAATTTTTTTTCCAATTCTTATGAAATTTTGTATTTATTTACGATTCTATATTGTGTATAAAATGTCCAAATATGAGATTAAAATTTTGAAAAATAACCATAGTTTATTTGAAGCAGTCAACATTTAAAATGCAAGTTTGAAACTAAGGTGCTATCGGAAACTAAATATATCTCGACACAAAAAATCTGGTGTGACCAGCACAGTGCCCAACTTTCTCTTACCGAAGGGTAAGAGAAAGTTGTGTGCTGTGCGCCAGTCACACCAGATTTTTTTTTAAGTCTTCGTCATCTTAGGCTCCTAAAGCCGATCAAAGGGTTAGGGCGAATTTTGAGAAATCGAAAAAAAAACTGAAAAAATACATTAGTAAAGTACTAGTACCCTTTGGCTGATGTGATTAAAATTTCTCGAAATACTTCCGACATAGGTACTTGGCTTAAGTATACAATTTGAATACCGAGAGGTTTTTCGTTTTTGAGTAATTCCCTTAACCCACATTTTGTCATATTTCACTTGAAATTAATTTAATTTATTGTGAAAAAATTTTAAATTTCAAGAAGATTGATTCCAGTTAAAATATCAAAACATAATGTTTATGTAAATTTCTCTGAAAGAGATTTTATTGCTTTTAAATGCCTGTTTTATTGCTTTTCTTGAAATTGCCATTAAAAGGAGGCGATTCCCTTTTAGCTTGAATTTGACGTCATTTTCACAATCATTTGAATTAATTTCAACTGAAATATCAAAAAATGTGGATTAAATTAAATAACTCAATAAGGAAAGAGCTCTCGACACTCAAATTTTATACTTAAAATAAATATTCATGTCCCAAGCATGGGCAGAAATTTCACTTCAATCAACCAAATAGTACTAGTACTTTACTGATGTACTTTTTCAATTTTTTTTATTTTTCTCACAATTGGATTTAATTAATTTTGTTTAAAAATCAAATATATTTTAGATGCTCTTTAAAATGTATATTCTTATTTTGTTGACAAAATTGTTTGAAGCCACTTTACTTTTGTACTTCATAGGAAAAGTAGAAGCCATGGTAACAAAATATAATGTACCTATCTATAATATTTATATTTTGTTAACATGGCAACCATTTGTTCTATCTTTTCTATGAAGTATAAGTAAAGTGGTCTTCAGAAGATTTCATTGGCAAAATAAAAATATAAATTTTAAAGAGCATCTAAAAAATAATTGATTTTTGAATTTTAATCAAAATCGTTGGAGCGAATTTAAAGAAAATCGAAAAAAACTGAAAAAGAACCGGAACATCAGTAAAGTCCTAGTACTCTTTAGCCAATTTTGTTCAAAAGCTTTGTATTACTTCTCAAGGTGGTACCTAACTTAAATATAAAATTTCAACTTCCTAGCTCTTTTCGTTCTTGAGATAGTACATGGATACCAGTATTTTATTGCTCTACTTTGCTAGATGAAAATAAAAGGAAGAAAATAAGGAATTAAAACACCTGGGATTAAAAACACTTGTCTAAATAATAATCATCTTTTTTTAATAACTCTTTTTTTACATAGCCACAAATTTAAAGAATATTTAATAATAATAATAGCACATTTATTCTACACAATACTGATAAATTAAAGTTGTTTGCAAAAATGATTGAAAAAAAAAAACAATATGAAAAAGAATTGCCAATTTAAGAAATAAATTTATTTTTATTTATGTATTTTTATTTTATTTTTTTTAATAGTATACACCAATTTCTCTAAAGGTCTAACAAAGCGACTGATTCTAGATATTCAGGCGCTACATTTAAGAAGAATTGAAAAAGATTGGAGAGAAAAACATTGAAATCCTTTCTTTTTTTTTTTCCTAAGATTGAATTATTTAATAGCAATGTCACAAAAATCTATTCAGGTGATTCTAATAAAAAAAAAAAAAAATTTGGTAATCCAACTTGCCATATATCAATATTATCATTTTCCGTATAAATGTAAAACCTGCTTGCTATTGCAATAAAACGGCTCGGAAATTGACAAAAGTCTACATTCAAAGATGAAAAATTACATTTAGATGAAGAATATCTTATAATGAAAGACTAGAAATGCAATGATTTAGCTGTTTATTTCGCGAGATGAGAGGATAAGAGATGAATGCATTGAAATTTTATATAAATACTATATACATATAATTATATTTTACAAAATAACTATCGATTATTATTATTATTATTTTTTTTTTTTTTTTAAGAAAATTTTTTAGAAATAATGGGAAAATTGTTTCATCAATTCCTTCTGTTTGAAAAAGGCTCATTTACTTGGGTTCTCGCATTGATTTCTCTGGGAAAATGAATCAATTTGCAATCAGCAGAATAATATTTTACCAGATTTTACTTTACACACGCTGCTTTTTGCTTATAAAATTTGTTAGCTAACAATTTTATATGAAAAAGCTGCTCTATTCACTATATTATTATTCGAAAAAGATTAAAATTTGTTGGTTTCTAGTTAAGGCGTTTTTGATTCATTGCCCCAGAGGTTGACCACGCATGCGCACTTGTTTTATATATGGACGATGTTATGCAGGAACCAAGCGCCATTATGATCGAGATTGAGATGAGACTTCCGTAGGTAAAAAGAAAATCTAGCTCTATAATAAAATCGCAACATTATTACTCTGTTCATTTTTTTTTTTTTTTTTTTTTTGTATAAAACAAGAAAAAATGTCATTGGTTTTGTTTACAATTGTGAAAATTAAATGTCCCTTATCAGATTTAGGTTAGGTTAATGACGTTTCTTGCATAACCTCATCCAGCGATTTTTGCAAAATAATCGAATATTATTTTGTCTTTATAAATATATGTATACATAAATATATTTATATTTTTCTTATGAAATGTATGAAAAGTATATAGATGTTTTTTGTTTTATATAGTATATATAAAAAAGTTTTTGTTTTTTTTATTTATTTATTTATTTTTTTTTTTGTCCATTTTAAGAAAGAAATTAATTAAGCATAAAAATTCGAGGATTTAAAAAAAAATCCTTGAAGTACTTTTTTCAATTTTTTTTTAATATTCTTAAAATTATTTTTTGTTTTTGGAGTTCAACTAATATAAATGAATTAAAAAAAAAAAAACAATAATAATATAATAATAACTATTATGTCCTTTGGATTATTATTATTATATATTATTAAAAATATATAAACATTAATCTCAATTAAATCAACAGTTTTACCTAAATATGTTTATACTTATATATATAAATAAATATACTATACGTTCGATATAATTAGAAAGAAAAATTCAATATTAATGTTTGTTAAAAAAACGGATAGTGTATATATGTATATATATATTTAAAAACATAAATTTCCATACATATATTAGAGCCTCAATATGAGGCAAATTAATCGAGATCAAATATCCGGACGTGAGCTTTTTTTTGCTTCGAAATTAATTAATATATGCGATAGATATACTAAAAAAAAAAAGTTCACTCGCACACAAACAGATGCACACGCGCACACATACGAAAGAAAAATTTGTTAAGGGATATCGGATTGCTCAGTGGGCGGGAGGAAGTTTAGGAACAAAGCCGTGTTTTTGTTTATTTTATTTTTTTTTTGTTTTTTAATTTTTTAATTTTTTTTTTTCAAAGGTGTATGTGAGTGAGTGAAGAGAAAAAAAATCTGAGCTAATCCGAAGGCCAAAGTTACTATTTCAATGATATATTTCATTTGCTTAGGGATTGAGAAACATTTGCCTAAGCGTCCCATTAAAAAATACAAGAGACAAATCTTTAAGCGTTATTTAAACCGAGGGATGTAGAAGTAAATAAGGGCGGATTAGATAAAATATACGTTCTTTAGAGTATAATACATTAATTTAAACAAATATGACTTCTAATAAAAATTTAAATAAATTAACCTTTCTCAGTAAAGTCTTTTTATATTGATTAATATTTTGTCTTTCTCAGATCTAAAAACTGATATTTTAAAAGAAGTCAGATTTTAATTAGCTTCAGCTTTTTTATATAAAATATCTAAGCAAAGCAATCGTTTTTTAATTAGAATGAGCGAATTTTTAATTTTATCTCTCCCAAAAATAAAAACATTTAGGTTATGTAATCAGACATTGTTGCATAAATTCGCGCAAGAATTTAAATTTCAAAAATATAAATTTAATCATTTTTCGTAATATCAAGCTTAATTATAAAAATTATATGGCTCAAAATTTTTTAAATAATTGCTACAAAAGATAACAATAATATTATAATAATATTATTGTAAATATCATTTATTCATTTATTTTTCTCATATGATTGAAAGGGACAAAAGTTCATGAGTAATTTTGTTTCATTAAACAGAAGGCAGGGATCCAAATTAAATCTAATTTGAGCGGTCTAAAAAAAAATGAGAATTGCATTTCAATATTGCATAGTGTCATTATTATTATTAGCTGACATAATTTTGAATCCCGATGGTTAAAGGCTTAAAAGATCTCTCTCTTGATTATAAGAAAATGTATTGTTTATTGCACTCTGGCCTTTTTTTAGGGGTGAGGAGTCGAGAATGAAATAAATCTCTGCTATTTAGAGGATCAAACAACCAGCCTTATGTGGCGGAGTGTCAGCCTAAAATGAATATCCCTAGATTATTTTCTTTTTTTTAATTAATTAATTTAAATAAATAAACAAATAACACAATTATCAAAATGGCCTGGAATTTAAAAGTGAGTGAGAAAGAAATAATAAAAATATTAAACATAACAATAAAGTTGAATATATACCAACATTCAAAAAATAATTTTTCGTTTGTTTGTATGTCTTAAAAATATAGTTATTAAATTTTTAGTTCCTAAAAAAATTTAGGAAATACATAATAATCGTGTGTGTGTGTTGGTCAAATTGATTTGGTCTTAATTTGGTCCAAGAGGCTGGTTTTGAGGAAATACGCTTTCCTCATTTGGAATAGGAAAGTCTTTTTTTAATAGGTAGGGATAGTAAAAGTAGTAGACTAGACAGTGATTGGCGGCCGAATTTCCTTATTGACAACATAGAATTTATGTTTGTGTCCAAAGAGCCCCCAGACGACGGCGACATTCTCGATGATGATGTTAAACGGGATGGTGCAAAGGGCGCCGCAAATGCAGAGGAAGAAACGCAAGAGCCCGAATCGGTAGAGTGAGAACGATTTGAGCACCCCGAACACGTACATGTAGATATTGACGGCGGCGATGAAGGCGCAGAGAAAATCTAGAATAGCTGGACAAGGGATGGGACAGAGGGCGGCAAGGACAACGTTGCTCGTGCTCAACGGGAGGGTCACCCAAGAGTAACACGAGATAGCAAGTAACGCCTTCGCTCGCCAGGGGATTCCTTTGGAATGCACGACCAACAAGATGCCTTGCAGCCAACGTTTCCGTTGTTGGACGAAATCCCATAATGAGAAAGGTGACTTCTCCCACATCTCGCCCTCAACGAAATTGAAAGTGTAGCCCTGGTGGTAGGCCCGCATAGCGAAGTAACAATCCTCGGCTACGGAACCATCCAGTCCATTATCGAACGACACCTCCCGCTCGGCGGACAACTGAAACAATGACAAAATATTTGTTAGTTATGTTTTGATGATATTAATTAAGAAATTTGGTGAGTGGATAACGAATATATAATATATTTTAATATACAGAACGACAAAGAGAAATCCTACACCACTTCAATTTAAATAAATTAAGACAATGTTGAATAAGAATAAATATCATTACGAAGTAGTAATACCGTATATATAAACAATCCATTATATATTTATTAAAATTAATTTCCTAATCCACCTTACGACTGATAATATATTTATTAAGTCGTAAAGAGCGTGACATGCCTTCAAAACATTGAGAAATTTCATCTTTTATTTATCCTTATTAATTGCTCTATTCTTACTCAAGTCTTCTTCTTCTTCTGGATAAAATTAAATTATAATTTTATAATTTAGACTAGATGCAAAGAAAAGTGGAAAACTAATTAGATTTAAATCGATGCGGGTGGCCTTGTGAAGATTTATTTAAAAAGACCAACCAAAGATCTCTTTATAGATGCGAAGAGAAGGAGCAGTGCGGGTAGGCAGGCATTTATACTAAACTAGAAGCTCTGCCCGCTGACTTTTAGCCCCTTGGATCTCTGTAATACTAAACATTTTTATATTGCTCATGAAGGAAAACGAAACATGAAGCGATAATTTTTTCTCTCTGAAAAGGCCAGGGTATTTTTTTTTTTTTTTACTCAAAATATTTCCCCTCTGACAGACCTGTTGATATTACAATTTGTTCACAGAGCTGAAGTTGGTCATCTGTGGCCGAAACCAGGAAATTAGCGCTGACTGGAGAATGAATAAAAAAATTAAATTTACTATTTTAGTAATTTTGAACAACTCAAAGGCCAAAGCTTCAAGCTTATTCATTCAATACCAAGAAAATAAAACCCAATTTGGAAATTTGTATATCAACATACGAAATATGGCCTATATATATTAGATAAAAAAATAAGACAACGACTATCACGTGTTATCATTTTATGCAAATTTTTGAATTATTTTGCTTCTTCAACTTTATTTAAAAATTTAAAAAAAAAAATAGAGCGAGAGGTTTTAACTGCAACAAATATTCTCTAGGGGCATAAGCCCAGTCTAGGTCAACGGCAATAATACAATTTTACAAATATAATTTTTTTTTTTTTTAATCATTTCGGCTGCAGAGGCCATTTGACTTTTATAAATTTATTTATTATTGATATTCTAAAGTATTAATGGCTTCCGGAGGGCGTTCATTGGTCTTGTTTTTCGGGGGCCATCTATCCCGATTTTCAGCATCACTTGGCGTTGCTTAACAACATTGATCTTAGTGGTGTTTGTTTTTCTTCTTGCCAGGCCCGCCGGCTATAAAAATCTTACTAAAACATGCAATTTTTTACAAAAATCACTTATAATTCGCGACCCCGCATTTGGAAAACGCTGGTCTTGATGATAATGATAAGTGGTGATGATAACATGTTATGATTACTAATGATTTTATTAATGCCAAAAGAATAGAGAGGATGTCGTCTAATTAATTTAGAACTACTAAATTGACAAGTGATCGTAGCGTGTGTGGTCCACTTTGGGGCCAAGAATTAAAAATTTTATAATAAATAGCAAATAATCCATCAATGAGATTCCTGCTCGCTAAAAAATTGGAAAAAACGTCTTCTGACCTCGCTGCAGCCTTTTTGGAGTAAAATGAAATTTCAATTAGTGCTTGAACAGTAAGAAGACGATTAAGGGAAACTCTGATCTTGAAAAGAAGGGTAGAAGGCAGAAAAAAGTGTAAAAAAAGCGTCAGAATGGGCTATAGAATCATAATAAACATTTGACGAGAAAACTGGTCCCGTGTTGTCTAATCCAACCGAATCCAATTTTGAAGTAAGATATTACATTCATTTAAACAAAAATAATAGGTTACTTTTCATATCTATGCAATGTCTATAAAAAAAAACAGTTTATATTAATTTATCTTTTTTCCCCTATTTTTTCTTGTTGGCTACCGTGAACCAGGGCTCTCTCTGGCTTTCTACCCTTTCCAGAGACTGGCACTTCCCCTAGTCGTCTTCTTGCCCTCACCCTTTTTGTTCAAGCACTAATTGACATTTCATTTTTACTCCAAAAAGGCTGCGGCGAGGTCAAGAAGACGTTTTCCAAATTTAGCGAGTGATCTCACAAAGTATTCATCTTGGAGCTTGGTGGTGACACGCTTTCGACCCACATACCTTAATTTATTTTTATGAAAGCAAGTCTCTGAAAAACGTTTAAGTGCAGATTGTACTGCATTTCGTGAATATCCCACTACTTTGACAATTTCTACTTGGGACTTGCACCTTGTTCATAAAGAATCACTTGTATTTTTACACTTTTTTTTGGAAATTTTTTTGGCATTTTTCAAGCAAGAGGATATTTTTTTAAATAAATAAGTCAATCCCACCCCTTTTTTTAAACTTTTACCTATGTATCAAGACGTTTACGCTATTTAAAAAAAATTGACAAAAAATCAACGTTAATTTTATATTTTACACGCCTATGTATTTCGTCTTTTAAAATAGGAATAATCACGCGATTTAATAAACATTCTATTATTAAATTAATTTAACATTTATAAAATAAATTTTTAGTTTATTTTAAGAAATAAATATGATATGCAAACTTTTTAGGGGGTTTTTCATACTTATGGCCAAGTCCATAGGCGTAACTTACGGGGGGGGATTTGGGGGTTCAAACCCCCCATTGGACCCAAGCCATGACTAGATATTTAGGCTCTATAATACAAAATACCTTCTCTCTATATATTTCATATATAGGGTAAGAGAAAGTAAAATATAATAATTTTGTCTAGTTAAAAAAAAAAAAAAATTAAATAAAACGCAAAAAATTCGAGAAAATTCAGAATTTTCCCATTGAAAAGAATTGATTTTTGTTATGCTTTATAAAAAATTGCGGCTTAAAAATTCGATTAAATCTCGCAAATGAAAAATAATAAAAATTATTATATAAATAAATTTTATTTTTTTTCTTAAAAGAGATCTGAGATGGGACTCTAGTCAAGAGAAACAGATAGATGGACACCCTCGTGTCTTAGGGCCTATATACATAAAATTAAGAGTTGCATTTTTTATTGCCTGATAAGAAAGAGAGTTGGTTGAAAAATTGCGGGACTTAATTAAGAAAGGGCGGCGCGCGGAGCCACCTCGAGGGGGTTCCAGGGGGGCGAAGCGAAGGTGGGGTAAGTGATTAGTCATATATTCATTAGACGCCTTATACTGCCCCATTAGTCGGGGAGGGGGGAGAAATAATCCTAAACCCCCATCAAAAATACAGGCCCGCCTATGGCCAAGGCTGTATGTATATGTGTTTGGGAAATTTTGGGGGGCCCGGGCCCCCTCGCCCCCCCCCCCTTAAATCGCCCCTGCCTTCATAGAATACACAACTTCAAAGAATACTTGAATATTTCTCCTATACATTTCCTATGGGAGAAATCGTAACTTTAAGGAATTAATAACTCAAAAAGTTATAGGGGTTTTGCAGGACCCGGAGTATTTTTCCGGGACTCTCTATAACGTCCTCTATAAGACTTCAAAATTTCGTTTCAAAATTCCAATGGGAAGTTGGTCAAACAGAGCGTGGGCAGACGGACAGACATGGAGGTGTAGACAGACGGACACACCCCGCTATTATTATATATAGTATTATTTGTAAGCCCCCCTACTCGGCCTAATGAGGGGTTGGCCCCCCCCCCTAACAAGATGTCTGTCGCTACGCCGCATGAGTCTATATAAATAATTTCCAACCGGAGGGGAGGGGGAGCCAACACATTGTTATTATTCGGGTAATTGTAGTTTTGTTTTTTTCTTAATAAAAGTTTTTAATATTATTTTTTTACACTCTTAAAAAAAAATAGGTGTGGAAGCGAAGAAATTTTTTTCGAGGAGGTGAAATAAAATTAAGTTTGGAAACTACAACGTCTAATATTTGGACCCTGTTATGCAATAGTGGGTCAAGCGTCAAAAA